>JANAVB010011797.1:2815397-3032897 GCA_029216955.1 Iris pallida
TATACGACTTTCCTGCTACTATAGACAAATTGACACTAGAAATGTATGTTTCTTGGTCTGGTATACATTTGCAACATAATAGAGAGTCTAAAAAGAGATTTAACTTTATGTTCACTGATATAATGAAAATACACCAAGCAACAGACAAGATACACAATACCCAATTGGTTCTGCTACGTAGCAATAGAGGTAAATACCAAATGCCAACATAGCCCAAATTAGATGGGGTAAAGGGACTGATACTCACTAATGCTCCTGCTAAGTGACAAAATATTAAAAATTTGGGGTCAAAGAATTAGAAATATATATTCCTTATTCCATAAGCAATAATTTGGGCTCAGAGTATTAGGAAAAAACGTTCATTTTCAACAGCTAATCTCACAAATAACTGTTCTAACAAAAAAATTTATTTTCAGCAGCAAACATTCATTATATGCTCTTCTTGCAACATGATAGAGTGCCTAAAAAAAGATGAGGCAAATACCAAACAATTTTAGAAAGTGTTACTCATCTGACGAGCCCATAAAAGCTGATGCGCATCATATCCAACGATACCCACAAATAACTGATAAAGGTTGTGACTTCGGGTCACGGAAGAGATTGTGCGAGTCACAGAAACAGACTCTTTACATACCAGGAACGAAATTGTTCGTAAAGGAAAATGCATAAATCTAATTGGGCGCAAAATGTTGAATTTATAGGTACCCTCATGCTGGAAATTAAGAAAAGAAACAGATAGGCCTTCCTCATCTATACCTTGCTCATCCGCTGGAAGGACAATTTGAGATTTTCCACAAACATAATCAAACTTCTTATTTTAGGTACTAGATGCCAACTATAACACCACAAATTTGCCTTGTAATAACATGGCAGTAATGTTATCAACTTCATTCACCAAGATCAAGCAATCTAGGAATACAATAAGGTAACTAGTCCATGAATACCAATGGATCCCAATCAATCAAACTAGTTAAGTTCTATCAAATTTAACAGAGAGCTTGCACAAAATTATCAACCCTCATTCATAAATAATTGCATAACCCAATATTATCATACAAGGAAGTTAGAACATCCAAGCACATCTCACCTGGATGAACTAAAGTTTCAAATTATTTTTTCACCCTCTTACAGAAGATTCCATCTTTCTAACTAAATGCTTCATGTCGTAGAAGAAGCCAGACTTTTGTTCCAAATTAAATTCTATAAAAGATTCCATCATTCTAACTAGAAAAAATAATAGAGCAAACACAAATAAAGTCACCAATTAGGGAAGAAGTCATAACTTACATGTGAACCATGCCCTTGAACTTCTCCTCGTCCAGGAATTGGAGCATCAGGAAAACCAGTTCCCTGCTCAAGGAAGACATGGTCCCCGGGACCCTAACCGCACCAACACAAAGATTTATTGCTATACCCTAAAAATCCAAAAATCCAAACATCCCAAGATCTGTTAACAACAACATCCAAAATGCCGAACATATGAGTTTTAACATCAAAGTACTAGATAATTTACCCGTAGAACTTAGACCAGATTGTTCCGAAGAATCTGAACAAGGGAGAAGCTCTTCCGAACATCCCAAGATGACACGACAAACCATATATGCCTCGATCTGTTATCAGCAGGAGGAGATGTTAGTATGCTACGAATTATTTAATACACAAATTTATATAAACCAATAGCTAGTGAGAAAGTCATGTCAAAGAGGAAGAACACAAAAAAAAAACAAAAAAAATTATTTTCATGAGAAATAAGAGGCATTTCTGAACTTGACAAAAGTTGAAGGGTGGTGGCATATTCTGTTGACATCCTAACCTCCTAATTTGTCTGTATTATTTCTCATGTAAATTACTTTATTTCTAACTTTTTCAACCTGAAAAAAATAGTCTTGTAGATAATAGAGAAGGAAATAATCAATAAAACCACACAAATCCTCATCCCAAGATTTTGGGGTCGGTACATGTCATCTCCTATTTAACTATTCAAAACTTGACCTTGAATCAGCTAAAATGAAACATAAAATTGAGGAAATAGTGGTGTTAATCAAAATAAACAACATCAACATTGGAAAGAGTTAACTAAAATCTACAACTAACAGTGCAACTGAACTAAATAGCAACACCAATCATTTTAAAAGAAATTGTTTAATATTCTAGCATAAAAACCAAGCAGAATCATGACTCTAGAAAATTTATTTTCGAGTTAAACAGTTTCTAAATGATAAAAGAATGTTACTACAGACATTCAAATCAGCAAAACTATACTATATCAAGCTATGAACTCCAACTTCCTAGCTTGCTTTAACATCTAGCTGCTAGAAGTGTGGTGCGAATGTAGCCTTCCATTGCTTTTGTTCCCAGCCATTTCATTATTTGTAGTTTTGGAGCTACCATTACTTCTGGTTCTAATAAGATAAATCAGGTAGAGCTGCTGATTTTATTGCATGCAAACACTTGTAAGATGTAAGAACATAAATATCACACAATCTACTCGACAATGCAATATCCCAGAAAAAGATTTGAGAAAAAACAACAAAGAGAAATAATAAGCTACATTTGTATGACCATGTATGTCTCTCTGTACATACCTACCTAGATACATGTGCATGACATACATTCTATACGGAACAAAGAATAACATTATATGATATCAAGAGGATTTTAACGATTTTTTTGCCAATATACAAAGTCAGTCTCCGCCAATTGTTATTTCTAATTTGATACATGAAAAAAATATTTTGACAAAATAGAGAGTTGTGATCCTCTTGAAATATTTTAGTAAATATTTTTTTATGTTGAATGGGTACATTTTAGTAATCTGAACATGTTACTTCATGCAATACAAGTATCATACATTTGTATAGTACTCCAAAATACACAGGACTTGCATGCCACATTAACCATTTAGTTCAAGATCCTTGTACTAATAGGGACATCCTAAATCTGAGGTCATAACACCAATAGCCAAATACCTTTAGGTAAAACGAAGCAAATACATAGGAGCGAAGACATACAAAAAATAAGTTTGGATCACATAACAACAACATCAAATTATTACGAGTACTGCACGAACAATGAAGAAAATCCTTGAAATATAGTTTTTAGAAGACCAATTGTCAACATGACAAGTAGTTATTTGACTATTTCACGGATTGAAGAATATAACCAACTGATCCCTTGATCATTGTAATGATATTAGAAAAGGCAAAAACGCACTCGATGGATCTAATTTACCCTTTCCTTCTTCTCCAGGTTCATCATACTCTTTGTGCTCTACTTTTTTATGTATAAGAAGACAGTTTCACCACAAAATTAACAAACCAACCAGCCAGAACAAAACATAACGCATGAAAGAATCTTCGTCGATCCAAAAACTTGGTACCATGTATATATCGTATCCGATTTACTACCAAAGAAATAAATAATTGAGAAATATCTCATGGATTCAAAAGCAAAATCCTAATATGTTCATAGACAACTATTTGAATTTAACAACCTAATTTAACAACCCAAAAAATCATAAAAGAAAAGAAGACACCGTCTACTAATATCACCTGAAGATGAAGATCGAAACACTAGCCTAATTTGGGGACGAAATAAAACCAAGCCATACATTTTCTGTACAGATTACACAGTTGACATATTTCCATCGGATCTCAGGCGAGTACATTCTCTGTTAGTATTTTTGTTTTGTGATATCGTCTATGTTTCCTGTATTTAGAGTAGAAATCCTTGTTCTCTTGTCACATTGTTCATACGGATTGGTATTTTTCTGGATCCTGTCATAAGATGTTATTCCTTATATTCCTTGGTATACCTTGTGCAAGTTTTTCTTATGCATTGTACAGACACGATTCCTGCGAAGGCTCTCTACCTCCTCGAAGAATCATGTGCCATGACATGTCATTACTGGATCCACTTTACTGGTCAGGGATGGAGGAACTTAGCGTAGATATGTGATCATTTTTTCTACTGTGATTCATGTTCCCTGAGAGTGTTAGCCATACACTTCACATATGGCTAGCCAGGCCCTTTTTCTACTGTGCAACCCAAGCCAATCACATATTGAAACTAATACTAAACTCGCATAGATAGTATTTCCTTATTCCTGTACATGATATACACTGTTCTCCTGCTATTACATTCATTTACAGTCTTGATATGCTTCACCATGATTCATGTATTCATTACTTTACCTTGTAGATTCTCTATATTTACTGCTACATTTTCAATATCGTCTAACTAGAACTGTTATTGGAGATTTGTGCTCGTTCCATCGTGACTGGATATGTTGATAAAATTTTACAGATTATGGCGAGGACGAGTGTCCTACCTACTATGGTCCTCATGATGTAGTTGGCCTAGACTTGGAGACCCTAGTTCAGTAAGGGTTAGCTCTTGCCGATAAGACATTAGTATAGCTTAGCTAGATTGGTTTGGTACTGGACTTTGTCTCCAGATTATATTTTGTCTTATTATTATTATAGTATTTTATTAGAGATTGTTGACTCTAGACTTGTATTATTTCTGTGTCAGATATTCTGGTTGATAATTTCATATCTTGTTGTCTTTATCTTTCGGTATCATATATCTTTCTTAGAGTTTGTGATTGAGTATATTATATTGTCATTGCTTGTCCTCCATTCGGAGTTGACCGTTCTCGACAGGTTTTGATATTATAACTGTTGTTAGATAGTAGACCTAGACAGCATTCTATGTTGTTTCTACGGCGTAGGCTGGGACGTTGTCTCGCACTCGTACCCTTACTCTGGGTGCGGGTCGTAACATTCATTGAGCTTCTCATCCCAGTCATGCTTTTTGGATGATACGACCTTTTTGAGTAGCTTGACGATGGTTTTATTAAAAGCTTCAGCCAATACGTTTGCTGCCAGATTGTAGGCAGTTGATGCCACATTCTGAATACAATTTTTGTTACAGAATCTACTGAACGCATGGTTAATAAATTGTAGACCGTTGTCATGGATGATCCTTCAGGACACCCCAAAATGGTAGATGACGTGATGCTTGATGAAGCTTATCACCTTTGAGATTTTTACCTCTATCAATGGTACTGCTTCTGCCCATTTAAAGAAGTAGTCGGTGATTGCTAGGATAAAACGGTGTCCCCTGGATGAGAGAGGGATGATAGGTCCTACTATATCCATGCCCCAGGCTTCAAATGGCTAAGAGGCAGCCATAGGATATAAAGGCTCTGACGGTCTATGGATGCAGTCGACGTATAGCTGGCAAGCATGACATTTGTTTGTATACTCAACAGGTCGGCCATCATGGTAGGCCAGTAATAACCTATACGTCAAAGTCGATCATGTCGTTTAGGACCTGGTTGATGGGCTCTGTATGTTCCGTCATGAGCTTCTCGAAGAGCTTCGACTGCTTCTTTGTTTTATAGGCATCGAAGGAGAAGTCCATCGTAGGAGCATCGGTACAGCATTTTAGCGGCCATATCATAATAGAACCGGAGCGAGCGCCTTCTGACTGAGACTGTTTCTTTTGGGTCCTCCGGGAAGATTCTGTAGATGGCAAAGTCGATGAACGAGAATCTCCAGTCTCTGACATTAATGTTGGCGTCTGTAGACATAACATGGTTCGCCCACATGCGCAGATTATTTCTGGAGCACGCCAAATTCTGGCCCACTACTATAATAAAGTATTATGTGCCGACTGGTACTGCTAATGAGGCAATGAGGTCGACTAGAGCTTTAACTTCTAAGTTTTGTAGCCGAGGCACATGTTCTATATAGAATTCAGTGAAGATTGAGATGATGTCCAACGCATCTTTGTGATAAGAGGTCAGGTCTTCATGGCGGACCTCGTATTATCCTCAAACCTGATTAACGATGAGCTTCGAGTCGCCGTCAGACTCGAGATATTCTACCCCCAGCTATTTTGCTAATTGGAGTCCCATGATGAGGGTATTGTACTCTGCAACATTGTTGGAGCACGGATCTGAAAAGGAATAGGCACGCTGGATGGCCAACTTATCGGGGGAGATCGGGACTACCCCCACTCCTGTGATGCACTGGCCTTGGGGGCCTGTTCTTGAAGCACCATCGAAGTACATCCGCCAAACGGGGTTCTCTTCAGTAATGTTTGATTCTCGTACTTCATCTAGAATGTCTCCATAGAGTCTGGACGATTCCAGAATTGGGTGCATGACTAGGAAATCGACCAGTGTTTGGCCTTTGACAGCCTTTTGTGGGACAAATACCATGTCGTATGGTGTCAATAGTATCGCCCAAGTAGCCAATCGAGAATTTAGCTCTCCCAGCTTTGTCATGAGGACTCTGCACGGATTGACTCGGGAGATGACGTGAATTGTTTGTCCCGAGACATAATGGTGAGTCTTCTGGATGGCATACACTAGAGCTAGACATTCTTTTTCGACAGGGTTGTACCAGTGTTTGGCCCCGATCATTGTCCTTCTGAAGTAATATATGGCTTGCTCGTAGCCCGCATCATTGTTCTGGGCCAACAAAGTGCCAAGGGAATGGTCTATTTTGCGGATATAGAGTAGAAATGGTTTACCTGTGATGGGTGCCACCAAGACGGGGGGGTTCGTCAGATAAGATTTAATGTCGTCAAAGGCTTTCTGGCATTTTTTTCGTCCAGACATAGGAGACTCCCTTCTTATGAGCTTGGTGAAGGGCTGGCATTTCCCAGAAAGGTTCGTAATAAACCTTCGGATGTATGCGAGACGTCCCTGCAGGCCTCGAAGTTCTCTAAGGTTCTTCGGAGGGTCCATGTCAAGGATGGCTTTAGTCTTCTCGGGGTTAACATGGATGCCTTTTACAGTGATAATGAAGCCCAAGAACTTTCTACTGGAAAACCCAATGAAGGATTTGACGGGATTCATCTTGAGCTGATGTGCCCACATGAGATTGAAGACTGTCTTTAGATCTTACAGGTGATCGCCTCGAAGACGGCTCTTGACGATGATATCGTCAATATAGCATTCGACTGTCTTACAGAGCTGTTGGCAGAAGATGGTGCTCATAGCTCTTTGGTATGTGGCACATGCATTCTTCGAGCCATTACTGTGTAGCAGTAAACCCCCTTCGGAGACCTGAACGACGTATGGTTTTCGTCGTCTTGGAACATCTTGATTTGGTTGTAGCCTGAGTACCCGTCCATGAAGGACATGCACTCGAAGCCATATATATTATCGATCATTACGTCGATGATCGGGAGTGGAAACTCGTCCTTCGGGCAAGTCGAGTTGAGGTCCTGAAAGTCAATGTAGACCCGGATCTTCCCATTCTTATTGGTGATGGGGACGACGTCGGCTACCCACTCCAGATGTTGCTCTTCGCGAATAAACCTGCTACCCAGGAGTTTACCTACTTCTTTGTCAATAGCATCTATAATATTGGGACAGAAGCGTTGCTGTTGCTGCTTAACGGCTTAGCATCAGGTAAGATATTAAGCTTGTACATTGCGACTTGTGGGTCGAGCCCCGACATGTCTTCGTAACTCTAGGCAAAGACGTCGATGTATTCTTTGACCAGTTGGACCAAAGGTTCCCGGTCCTTTCCTGCTAAGCTCTTGCTAATAAAAATAGGTTTGGATGAAGATCCATCCCCGAGGTTGATCTGCTCGACTTCATCTTCGGTAGGGGGTTCTCGTAATTCAAAGCGAGATTCCCATTGTGCGCCTAGGCATTAAGCCCAAGGTTTTTCGAAAAAAAAGTCTATTGTTCGATTATCGTCTTCATCTTCTGAAGGATGTGCAGATGTCATGTTTGCTGATAGCACCTCCTGAAGATATGGCCGATGCTGGTGTCAGAGTCCCAAGTTGAAGCCTTAGATGAGTGAGAGTGTGCGACGTCTTCTGCTTCTAAACTTTTTGGGGTTGTTGGGGGTGTGATGTAGCCCACCCCCCGTCGATTACAATGATAATAGTATTGTGGCTTCACTTTCGGAATAGGGAGTCGTAAGGAAAGACGTCGGCCCTTGCCATTATTTAGACCCTGGCCGCTTTTCAGGTTGTAACCCATCTTTTGGATGAGATACTTGGTTCGATTATTATACCGATAAATTTGTATCCTGCCGGTGTCGGGTGAAGGTCTTGGTGACGCTCGACTTTGTCGAAGATGATAGGTTTCTCATCCTGGTTCTGAGGTAGGACTATGTAATAGACTCCTTGGTACAGGACGACTCAATTTACATGATTAACAGTCGTTACTTGTGTTTGTAATGATTGTAGAGCATTATCTAGAGTATACATGGCATTTCAATATGGAAGACTAGAATAATTGAAAGACACCCTTTTATTGATAAAATATAGGATCTTGTCCCGAGGGATTACATCATCAAGGGATGGTGCATCCATATTGGCAGATATGTACTCTCCTAGTTCTTTGTCAGTAAGTACAGGAGCAGCCTGAGGTGGTTTGGGAGAACCTATTGGAAGCTTGGCCTTTGTCGACTCTGGTGCCGATAGAGATACGTGGGCCTTCTCTTGAAGCTTAAGACTGAGGAGGTCTGCCTTTAAGCCGCACCTTGAGAGGTGCCTCAGTTGGTGTTCCGACGACTGGTGTCTTCCCACATAATTTTGCTACGAGAGGAGCCGACACTTGGGGAGGCTTCCTCTTGAGTCGTATCTTCAAGGGGGCTTCAGTGGATGCTCCGTCTAGAGAAGTTGGTGCCCTTCCGCAAAGTTTGACCACTATAGGAGACAATGTTTGAGGTGGCTTCCCCTTGAGTCACACTTTCAAGGGAGCGTCGATTGTTATCTCTACCTCCAAGTCAGCTTCGGCTTTGACTTCGGCTTTATCATCGGCATCGTTGGCTTCATCTTTGAGATGAATCGATTTGTACAGATCAGAGTCAGTAAAGAAGGCCTCAATCCCGCTGAAAGGATCGACATCAGCAAATTCTGTTCGGACTATACCGTTGGTGGATACGTACTTCATACATTAATAGAGAGTGAATGGTACCACCATGTATTCGTATAGCCACAGCCGCCCTAACAAGATGTTGTAGTTGACTTCAGCATCCATAACATAGCAGGTCACTTCGGTCTGGAGATCACCGATATGATACTTCAGTCAGATCTTCCCAGCGGCTCACTCTTGCTGGCATTGAAGCTACTGATTGTAGTATGGGATGCCGTCAAACGATGCATCGGGATCCCCAATGTCTAGAGCAGAGTTCGGAGGATAATGCTGAGAGAAGACTCCGGGCCGATCTAAATTTGATCTATCTTGATGGCACCAACGTACCCTGTGTAATACAGTGGTCGTTGTGCCTGTTATTCTTGAGCAGCATGTCTTCTTGAGTGAATGTGATGTTAAAGATGATCTCCCCCACACTATGGCAGTACGGACATGATGTTGGATCATCCTCAGGCTGCTTGACCTGACTGATAAAAGACTCAGCATCCTTCAGGGCTTCGCAGAGAGCCTCCCGAGTATCTATAGACAGGCAGAGGAGCTCGAACAAGGACAGCCGAGCTGGAGTACTGGCATATTGTGCCAGTATGTCAAAGTTGTAGGGTTTGGTTAATCCCGAAGCATTGTCTCTTCGTAGAGGCCTGTCGAACCGGGCCTTCTTATGCTTCTATTTGACAGCTGCCAAAAGTTGGGAAGGACCTTCACCTTAGGCAGCCGAGGTGGTGACGGAAGGTGCCACTTTGACATGGGGTTCCTCAGGTTGAGCATCCTGCTGTAAACGCATTTGTACAGGAAGTTCCTCATTAGGGGAGGAGGTCACCATTCGGCAGGACTTGGTCTTCTTGCCTTTAGCTTTGGAGGTAGAATGTACCCCCGTTGAGTCAGTTTTTTAGTAAGATCTAGGTGAACCCACATGATCTCCCCCCTCCTTCGAGATGTGGTGAGTGGAATTAGTCAACTCACGTTGTCACGAGTCGACGGAAGGTTGACCACCTCCAATGTCGCCTTCAGGATGGGGACAATACCATCTTCAATTGTAGTAGGCGATAAGGTGTCGAACTGGAGCGGCACTATGTTGGCCGAGACTATCTTCTCCTCGTAATCGACTGAGATGACATTCGCATTCATCATGCATTGTATGTAGTTCTTGAGGATGTAGCAGTCTTGATTTGGATGTCCAACGAACCGATGGTAGTGACAGTACCTCGGGTCGTCCACTCTGTCCACCTCGTCAGGATGCTTAGGATCAGGCAACTTGATCTTGTCGTTCTGTTTCAGCATCTCTAAGTGTTGCAAGGTGTCCTCGTCGGTGAAGGAGTAGCCATCCTTCGGCCTCGGTGCTGGTGGAGGCTTCTTGGCGGGCCCCTGCATGCTTTTCGAAGCGTTGATAGTTAATGCCTGCTTCTCTTTCGCCTTGCGCCTACTGTTGCTGGTAGCAGGCCGTTTCCTTTTGTCATTAAAGGCAGAGAAGTTAACCCCCAGAAGGCGAGCAATACGTGCCTTTTTCTCAGCAGCTTCGGCACCGATGATCAATAAACTCTGTTTCACTTAACAAAATGCCTGGAAGTTGGATTTTGAAAATAAAACGAAGAAGAGTACAAAAAGTACAAATTTGATTCTGGAAAAGTATTGTTGTAGAAGTCTGATCTGTAAATGATCACTTTGTTCCTTGGACCATACGATGATAATGAAGATCGCTGCTTGAAGATGAACAACTTGGAAGAACTAAGTCACCAGAAAGGTATCGATGCACTTGGGCACTGATGGCGAGGCCGAATGCTTTCCTGCTTTGCTTTACTCTGTTCTGAAAGAAAGGTTGAAGAAGAATGCTCTAGAGAATCAAAAATCTCTGAGTTCTAATCTCTCTGTCTTTTCTCCTGTCTCTGTGTGTGTTATATGAGAAAATAAGTCTATTTATAGACTTGGGCTCTTGTGCGTAAAAACTCAGCAAAAGATTCGTCTTTATGCTAATAACTGTCACCCATGACTGAAGTCATCGTCTGTATATGTTGACACGTGTCCCATTATTTCAGTAAGAATAGGATGCACATACACACGTTCTTCGAGATGTGTAGCATAAAAGCCATGTAGGCAGACCACGTTCTCAACTGATGAAGAAGAATAGGGCGTAAAACAACCCCAATGTACTTCGAGTGTAAAGCAGTGGACGAGGCATAAAATAGCCCTGTCATAGATTTCCCGCATAAAGTGGTTATTGAATAACCTTGAGCGTAAAGTAGCCCAAATAGACTTTACGCACACGTCGACTTTCGAGCGTAAAAACACATACAATCTCCGTGCGTAAAAGAAGCCATAGTGTGAGCGTAAAGTAGCTCAGTCCACATAATAAACGATAATATTTGTCTCTGTATAAAACAAATCCCTTCGAAATCTGTGGTATATGCCATCATCAATATCTTCATGTCAGAGTTTGCATTAAATGCGAGACTTGACAGCTTTGTCCAGCGTAAAAGTGGCTGATCTGTCCTTGGCGTAAAATCATGGGTGTAGACCCGAGCGTAAAATGATCTGCCTACTTTAGGCGTAAAGTGATTAGCCTTGTCTTGGGCGTAAAGTATTTAGCCTCTCTGCGGCGTAAAGTAGATCAATTTGAGTGGAATGATCTATCACTTTGACTCTTTCTTTGAAGCCCTTTTTACGCTCCTACAAACTCCAATCGGGAGGCTGGGTGGAGTTGAGCCATATCTTGATTGCAGGAGTCATATTCAAGCTGCAGGCATCGATCAGTGCATATTCTGGCATACCCGGAGGCAACCTTAAGCATGCTTGTCGAAAACGTTCGATGAAGGCTTGAACAGTCTCCTTCTCTGTTTGTCACACTTCTATAAGAGATGACATGGTCATGTCCATCCCATCGTCGTAGAATCGGTCGAAGAAGAAGCGTGTCAAGTCATCAAAGGATGATATGGAGTGGTCAGGAAGACTGCAGTACCAGTCGTAAATGACTCCTTTTAATGTCCCGACAAATAGGCTGGTGAGTAGGGCATCTTCCTTTGGAAGATATCCCATTTGAGACTAGAAGTAGGTCAGATACCGGCAAGGAAAATCATTCCCATCATATGGCATCAATGTTTGTGATTTATACGTAGGAGGGTAAATCACTTTGTTCCATTCGCGAGGGTAAGGTTGCGGGATTTCCATCTTCTGACGTTCTTTCTGCTTGTTTTGCGCTTCAAAGTGCTCGCGCAGCTCTCTGATCATATCTACCAGCTCTTTTGTAGAACTGGGAGCCGGTGAGGGCGGTAAGGTGTGAAGCTCAGCATTTGAAGGAGCCGACATCCGAGGTACAGTGTGATGACCTGCACCCGAAGATACCTGTTGAGGGGGTATACTTGATTCTCCATTAGCCCCTGGATTGGGACTGGTGAAAATAGGTGCCCTTGCTAATGGTTGAGATGTCAGAGTGGTCCGAGTCTCAAATACCATTTGAGTCAAGGATTGCATGATGGTAGAGAAGGTATTGAGGCTCCCTTCCAGGGTATCCATGCATTGCACGATGTCCGAAGCTGGTGCATCTGACTCTTCTTCATCACCATCCCCAGCCATTAGACTGGCATAACATGGGTGGAAGTGGACGGATCGGTTAAGGCTTCACTTTCAACCTCACTTTCCTGCGGAAGGGCCTCCTATTCTGAGCCTCGTACTGGCTACCCCAGCTACTTTAGGGTCGATTCCTTGGAGAATGTCCTCATCTTCAAGTGGAGGGTTGTCATGGATAGCAGGAGTTTGATCACTCCCAGCTGATGCTTCTGCTAGAACCTTCTTCCTTGATCGGGTGCTCCCAAATACCCCTAAGGACAAGACTATCGTTTTGCTTTTCCACGGCTGACTCTTGGACGATGTTGCTGAGGTCGAGGGATTGGTGATTGTCTTCCTCCCTGATGAATGTGAGTTTGAGACAATATGGCAAGAAGCAATTTTGGGCTCTAACTCATCTTCAATTGGCACCTTCTTTTCGAGATGACGTCATATGTGTGCAACAGATTACAGTCACTGGAACACAGACTGCCTGGATGATGGAGCTTTTGTTTTGCAACAGCAGCAGTTGATGGTGACCATGGCACAAGTATGCCCCATTAGGGGTGTATCGTGCTTAATGGTCAGCTCTCCTAATCTGCGTTTGTGAGTGATCACATTACGCAAATCATGAGGGAAAAGTTTTACCCTCATAACCCCTTTAGGCGTATGGCAAAGCCAAGTGCCGAGGTGGTCATGTGAATGCTGCATCCCCTGATCCAGTTCCAGCGTATGAGATATGCCCACATCATTGGTGGGGGAGCAACATGTACTGCAACTTGAACCCACTTCATGCGCACAACCCACGTGGGCACATGGGTTCAAAGTCACAAGTTTTGCCTCGTACGACTTAGTTCCAAATGTAAAAGATGCGCCCAAGCGAGATAGGGACTTTGAGAGTCGGCTCGTATTTGGTGCAAATGCACCTGAGTCGACTTTGTACTGTTTACCATCGGCAGCGTGCATGATTTTGAGCGCGCATCTCCAATTCACTGTGGACGTAGCACATTTGGGGCGCATGGCCCGTGCTGCCTTAGATTTTTTCGTACCAGCCCACGAAGGTGCATAGTACTCAGAATCCAACTCATCATCGCCATGACAGTGAGTGATTTTGTCAAAGACAGAGTCCCTCTCATGTACGCCAGAGTTCATGTACAGGAAGTTGGATGCGCCATTGTTTCGTCGGTGCATCTTCTTCGACTTGAAAGAGGACAATTGGGGATTACAGTCAATACTGCATTTCCATGGCAGATGTGCTGTACTGACGGGTGCATCTTGCTTGCTGAAAATATCAGCAGGAAGGGTGGGCTTCGGTGGTGCATCCCCTTCAGTGGTGGTACTCGGCGCATCTCCTTTGCGCACCCAGACTTGACGAGTCTTCTTCGGCTTTGGCAGCCGCTTCGAAGGACTTGCACTGCCTTCAGAGATGAACTCCTCATACAATTGTTGATTGAGGTGCACCACGAGTGTCTTATGGAAGGAGCCAAGCTTGATGTCATCAGATTGTGACACTACTTTCTCGTCAGAAGAGAAAGAAGTCTCCAGCAGAGTCGCCAGCTTGTTTGCCATAAAAAATGTGACAAGCTTTTGTTGATTAAAACTTTGGTATTTTAATTACAAACAGAACAGCATACAATGTAGGACTTAGAGGTATCCTACGAGTATATTTTTGTTTTTATCTGGGAACTGTATCGATGGAGCGAGTAGTAATACGTTAACTCCATTGACGATCTGACGACGATCTTGAATTCTCTGAAGGTCTGGGCTGCTCTAGATGCCAGAGCGTTTGGAGGAGAAGTAGATGTTATATGTCTCTTCTCGTCTCTGTAGGTAGATATGATGATCTATCTGTCTGTGTGTCTGTGTGTCCGTCTGAAGGAATGATCCCTCTATTTAAAGGCAGCATACTGATATGCTCATGCGCTCATATGTAGGATGTGCCTGTACGTAGATATGCCACGTAGCTGATGCTATGGGGCACATAGACGATGCGCCCTGAGTTAAAGTTGAATCTTGTTTGAATTGTACTGTTGGGCTACGATAGAGCTGACATGTGGTAGTTGCGAAGATTCGGTCGGGTGGTTAGCACCCATTCGTAGACAGAACTGAGTCAAATGACATATGACGAGTGTGTATGGCTCAAAGATCTCAGATTTGGTGGAGGATGATCTGTCAGGATGCGCCTAGGAACTGGCGTATGAGGCGACTTGGTCTATGACTTTCAGAGGTCACAGACAAGTCTGGGTGCATGGCTTCTGAGGCGCATGCGGAGCTTCAAGTGCGTGGCTGTGGAGGCGCATGCAGGGACATAGCTTCTATCTTTTGGGATCATGAGTAAGTTGGGAGCGCAAGGCTTTTGAGGCGCATGCAAACTTTTGGACGTATGGTTGTGGAGGCGCATGCAGGAACTTAACTTCTATCTTTTGGGATCAGGAGTAAGTCAAGAGCGCATAGCTTTTAAGGCGCATGCAAGTGATCGGTCGGCCACATGGCAAGGACAGTTGTAGCTGACAAAATGTAATAATAAAGATGACGTTGGCGGCTCTTCATTTCCTGCAAAGTATTGTCAACTGTTCCGTCTTCGGGGAACGTGCTGCCAACTCTGTCATATAGCATTAAATGCTTGATGGGTGACGAGTTGAAGTGGCTGCATCAATTTGTGCCCCACTAGGCGTATGAGTCTATGTCCCATTAGGCACATCGGTATGGCGTACATGGTGCTGACTGCACGTCTGTCGCTTGGCACATTCTTATTGGCCCATCTGTTGAGTTCTTCGAGGTGTTAATGTTGTTTTGACTTGGCTGAATACGAAGAGGCAGATTCATTGGCATTAATGCAAATTCATTGCACAAAATATGAGGAGACTACCACTTGGCGTATGGACGAAGGTTGCCCCGGCCTATAAATATCTTTGTGAAGAGTTTTGTTTCTCATTTCACTTAGCTTTCCTTTATGGAGACGAACTCGATCGGTCTACTGCCTCGACGAGTTGACGATGAACTCCTTTCAAAGACGAAGATATGCCAAGTTGGTTTATTCACTATCGGCCATGTTTTCGTACAAGCATGTAAAACTGCCTGTTGCATCCAAATATCGGGCTCGTTGTATCCCGACACAGGCTGAAGGTGCCTGTTGCATCCAAAGATCGAGTCGAGTGTTCCCCGATTTTTGTTATGCTAGAAGTATCGCAGGTCGGGGCTATCATGCCCTGATTTGGTTAAGCTATAAGAGCCACCCCTACTGCTCTACAGTACCTGCATGCTGACGAGGAAGTGATTCGCTCTGACTATGCACGGGGATGTGCATACGCTGAGATGCTGGAATAATGCGCCTGGATGTAGCACTTGAGTGATGCGCCTGGCTATACGTTGAAGTGATGTGCCTGGCTGTAGCTTTTAGGATTTTCTTTCTCTTTCGTAAAAGAATTCTCCTTTATAAAAGACATATAATATACTTTCATATGAAATAAAAGCCCCATTTATATTTCTCTACTTCTTTGATGTTTTCTACTGTGCCAAGTATTCTGTTCTTGCCGCATGAGAGTTTGGGCGCATAGGAGTTCCGGCCTTAGATGCGGACTACAATGGTGTTTGACTGAGGTGAAATTAATATGTTTTGATGTGACAAATTGGATACGGGGACACGTGACTAGCACTGCTCTGTGTATAGTAGCTTCTCCTGCTACTGTAGGGCTCGTGCACACTCGACACGCCACTATTTCAAACCCTAGCAACTGTTTTGGGTAGGGGCTATGTTTGACAGTAGGCCATGGTCATGGGGTTTTAATCCATGGCATTTTCTACCCACAGATTCGGCTCAGTACTGTCGAGATACAGTTGTGACACTCTTCATTCGACTGCTACACACACTTGTTTGGACACATGCTCACCTTGCTCTGAGACACTTAGACACCTTATTGACACTCCATTGAAACCTTCATATTGCCATGACATTACTCACTTCACTTCTTTGCACTCATCAATTCATACTCGACACACAAGCTCTGAATTCACCTGGACACTCTTTCCTTTATGTTATACACTAACACTTTGCCTAGACACTTGCTTTTTGTGACAAATTGACCATTGACACATGTTTTTCCCTTACTTTACACTACTGTATCTGATACTGACACTACTTTGATACTCTTTGACACTTGTATGGTCTGTACACTAATCGACACTCATAGCTCACTCACTCACATTGACACTCTGTGACACTTAAACACATCATGTCTGAACACTTGTATTTGACACACCATGATACACTTGACACTTATTTACTCTTTTCTGATACACTTGCACATGTCTGAATCACTGCTCACTCATGTTTCACATGACACTACACTGCAATCGACACCATTTGACACTTGCTTCACATTCACTTGACACATGCACTATTGCATCTGACATTGACATACTCATTCACATTGCTCACATGACACATCCTCTGTATACTTTGTTGTATATTCTCTGATAGTGTGTCAGTAAGAATTAGAGTGCCAGTAGTTGAGAATATCAGAGCACACTCTTTATCCTACATTCTAATACATGTCCTGCTCTTTCACATTGAGACCCATATTTACATGATAGTATCTGATGTACTATAGATATATTGTACATATATATAGCCTAACCTATTAGACTTATTTTATACCAAATTTCTTATGAATTAATTATAGCCATATCAATTCAACTTTATTTTAAACGAACTCCATAACAACTTTCCGAAATTGGACTCAATTTAAATCCCTTTGGACATATATTCGTATATCTTTCAAACTAGGCAACCAAATCTCACAAAACCAAATCCTAATCAATCCTAACCCTATAAACTTGGATTTCATATATTTTACACTCATATTTTTTGTTGCTATCCCCTATTCCTCACAAAAACTGAGCGCCCTCCCATTTCTTTTCTATTTTTGCACTTTCCTTTTTACCTGACAGAAACTCATTACCCCGACCTCTTTTAACCCTTCTACCACCTCAAATGACTTTTCAAGACCTTCCCCTAACACCCCCAACACCTTCCCAAGCCTTCATATAGCCCTAGTAAGTAGGCACAATGCACGGAAGGCACCTAAAGTCGATTACACTTGCGCTGAATTCATCACAACAGGTACGTTGCTTTGCAACTAGGGTTTCGTGTACTTCTCGACATCATCTTTTTATGAATCCAAAACTAATGCAAAAATCTATGTGTCTTTTTTTTATGTCCAATTGGCCATCCATGCAGTTCCAAATGGTTTGTCCGGAGCGTCCGTTCTACGAAAAGGTATCCAGAACAGACCAGTTCTGTTGTGTGCAAGTTTTCAGTTGCTTCTGAACCACTTCGACCCATCCTATATTTCCAGTAAGAAACTAATCTTCCTAATTTTTCCAACGCATATACTTTTGCAGCATTTTGATTTAGTTTACTACGTATTAAGAATTTGGACATTTTGCTTTAATGTCGGGACACTGAAAACTCATAGATTCTATGTGTCATATGCTTCAGAACATCATGAGACTTGTCCAAAATAAATGTTGTGCATGTTTTGATAAGAAAAACATATTTTTAATATTTTATACTATTTTTTTTGAATTAATATTTATAGAAAATTTGCCGTTTCGGAAGCCAAATATGGAAGAAGTCTAAGTGTATTGATGTAGAATTAATATTTATACTTATTTTTTAGAATTAAATAAGATAATTTTATGTTATTAAAATATTACTTTATCATATAGATTTAACACTATATTTGCTAGATTGATATGGTAGTTTGATACTAGTTTCCTTATAAATAATGTAGTCTAAATTTTATTATAAATATTTTAGTATATTTTTCCAGAAATAAATATCATATGTTTACTTCATAAAAATGTTATTTTATTGTATTGGTTTATTACCATATATGATGGATTGGGTTATATATATAGTAAGTTCTAGTTCCGTAGATTATTGTTTGCCATTAAATATCAAGAACAAGAATTACAAAGGAATTGAACTTGATTGCAAACTCGCTTTGTAAACTCCCTAAATATTAGATATATTTTGATTAATTTTTTCTTATGACATTTTACAGTATTTTTAAATTGGATTTTTGGTTTGTTAATAATTTGGTAGCAAAAGCTACATTATATGTATATATTATTTAAATGTTTACAAGTTTATTTGCTAAACATTCAGAAAAATATTTTTATCATTTGAAATATTTTTAAGAAACTTTATTTTTACAACATCATTTTATAATTTTAAATAGCTTTTATTATGATTTAGCTAATAGTTTTAAGCAAATGTGTATATTGTACTTATTAGTTATTAAAAGGTTTTAGAAATATTTTTACGATTTTAGAAATTTATTTATTAGATTTATTTTATTGTAAACTGTATATATATATATATATATATATATATATATATATATATATATATATATATATATATATATATATATATTTATATATTAAGTAATGAAAAAGAATAAGGAAAAAAAAGGACAGCGGCTCACGAGAAATTGCCAAGGCAATTTCTCGCGAGCAGCCCATCCCAGGAAACCGCAACCCAGCCTCCCAGCCAACCGTGTGTATATATATATATATATATATATATATATATATATATATATATATATATATATATATATATATATATATATACACAAAAAAAAAAAAATATATATATATATATATATATATACACAGATATATATATACACAAACAACAAAAACCTAAAAAACCCTAACCTATACCTCGTCGACCTCACGCGCGTACCCCAGCCACCCGTGCGCGTGCGCCAGCGCAGCCGTGGGCCACCGGTGGCCGCCCAGGCAGTGCGCAGTGCAGAAATAGCAGCTGCGGCAGTTACAGTTGCAGCAGCAACCGTCAATTGTGCACCCAACTTCGCATCCACACATCGTCGTGTACGGTAGTTCGTTTCTCGAACCACTTGACCTGGTACATTCACAACATATATGCTTATGATTTCCTTTGAATAGTTTATTTTAATTGGATATATGTACGACGAAAAACGAGTTCCAAAATCGAGAAAAAAACTCGATTTTCTAGATTTAGACACTGTCCCGAAACCCCAAGTTGGCGGTCGATTTACGACCAGAATATCACGAAACTTGGAAAACCACTTGAACAGTCTTGTAGACAACATAACCGAGATTAAAACCCTATTTTTAGTAAAAATTCTAGTTGGATATTTTCTGCTTAATATTAATTTAAAAAATTGGGAAAAATTGGGCAAAAACAGTTTTTAAAATTAGAATTTTCTTTGATACGACGTGCGTCCCTCCAAACCGGGCAACGTGGTCGTGAACTGAAAGCATCGAAAGGTGCGTATCGACTTCATGGATGTGGGGGCTTTGACGGAATTCAAATTGGTCTCGTGTGCGCGACGAATTTGATGCGTATCCGTCGAAATTCATCGTATCAGCCTATTTGCAAATTTTCCAATTACTTTGTGCACGTTCATCGAATCAAAACAAAATTTATGCCAGCAGGACCGTAACATTTTTTTGGTCATGTACGCAAAGTTTGGTCTGATTCTGAGAAGATCGACCGGAATGCTATTTTGGCGGGTCCGCGACCCTCTCTAACGGGTGATTTTGGGCACGGATCATCGAAATCCAAAATTGGACATACCGTTGGGTTTATCTCCCCAAACTGGACCTATAGACATATAGATTGATGACTTTAGAGAATGTAGGTTCTAGCACGCATTTCGGTACAAAATTGGTCCAACGGCAGATATCATTTTGACCCAAAATTATGATTTTGCCCCTATTCCAGAATTTGACTTTTGGACAGGAATTTCCTAGACATATCTTATATTTTGAACATGTTTGTGGTGTTTATTTCAGCATCCGAGGACGTATACGGGATTTGGCTTTCATCGCTTC
The DNA here is from genome assembly GCA_029216955.1 of Iris pallida. Lineage (NCBI taxonomy): Eukaryota > Viridiplantae > Streptophyta > Magnoliopsida > Asparagales > Iridaceae > Iris > Iris pallida. Next base: position 2,835,736 of record JANAVB010011797.1, read on the forward strand.
ACTATTCTGATGGTTCGAGTTATTGGACGTCGCCCTTTTTGCACACAACCTCAGGCAAGATACCTTGCCATAATTTATTGTTTATAATTAGTCTGCATTTTATTTACTGCATATCACTGTTCATTTATTTCCAGTTCTTTTAGCTGTACCATTATTATAGTTCCTGATTTACAGCCTGCTCAGTGATATTAGCTGTACCTTGTTATTATCCTTTGATTGCATATAGCCCTAGAGTTAAGGGACTACCACCTATAGTGTGTTACATAAACCTTCACACAGTTGTACCGCGAGTATATGTGAGATGAGTAGCATGTAGAGGTCCTTGCGTGTTAGCTGATCCACCGTGTGCATGCGTTAGGTCTAACTGCTGATAGAGGCATGTTAGGAGACTTAGCAGTTAGTAGAGGTACATGATCATGGATGTGACTTGATAGGTACATTGGGTGGGAAGAATAATACCTGACGTATGGGCTTCTTTGCACTTCCCTGATTACCTGTGCGCTCCTCCGGAGACGCAGGCTCCAGGTGCCCTTTGACGTTACTCAGAGAATTATGGATGTACCCCCTTGCACATGATGTCCTCTGACGATCTTCGGGCGTTACAGACGTAGGCCCCCGGTGCCCTATATGGGGACTATGTCGATCCCATTTACAGCCAGGGCTCATGCGTCGAAAGGATTATTTCTCAACTGCATTATCACTTTAGTACAGTTAGGTAACCTTATTGATGTCTTGTCACTTACTTTATTTGTGGCATAGTTTATATTCAGTATTTATATGGCATATTATCTATTGCATCTTGTTACATCCCTCTGAGGACCTGGTTATCTCTCCAGGTGTGTGCTTTGTGACTTATAGGTGTTCTAGCCAAGGCCGTGATCTTCTCCATTCTTTCGAAGATTATTGCTCTTGGATCGTCCATTGTTATTTTATTTATCCTTTCTTGGTATTGATTTTTCGTTGAAAATATTTGGTAGTGGATTTGTCTCTGCCCAACAAGCTTGTACAAATTAATAATTTATGAGTTGATTTATATCATTATTGTTTTCTTATTGTGGATAAGATTTAGTTACCATGGTTTACTGTATTTTACAGCTTATGTATACATACGAGGATTCTATATATTAGAGTATACTTCGTGTGTATGCAGCTGGCATGTCTACGTACTTAGTCCCTAGTATTTTGGGACTGGGGCATTACATGTTTTTGTGGTGGCCCATGCAGGATAAGCTCATCACTTTGATTACGTTACTGTACCGATGTGAGCCTGCATATAGGATTAGAATATAAGAATCTCATCCACAAGCTTGACTTCCTCCCTTGATTCCAATATGGAACTCTCGTCCGATTACCTTAACTTTCTTCTGCTTGATTCCTTTCACTGTAAATCTTATCTTCTTTCATGCTGAATAGGAAGGTTAGGGGATAACTCATACGAGTATACGTGTTATATTTCTCAGTTACTCTATTAGTTTATAAGTTGAGTAGTATGACTACAACCTACCACCCGTATCCTTGTAACCTAGTATTAAAGTGTAACAGGATGGCAATGAATATATGCTAGTGTAGGAAGATATGTTTAGCTAGAAGATAGAGTTTAGTAGCCTATATCTCATTGGTCAACCAAGGCCTGATACAAGAGACAATAGGATGACTGTATATGCAGGAACACCAGACATGACTTAGATCTTTGTGAAACTTGAACTATTTATAACTACTTTCATCATTATCTCCCGTAGTTATACTTTGCACTTCCATAAATGATGTCACTATTTATAGCCCAGTTTTGTAAGCTTATTCTTTATCGAGCTTGTTCTGGACATATGTATACTGGGGACGCCCACAAGCATATTGTCTAATTAGAATCAATGTGTTATGGTCTGATCAACCATAGTGCATTTGGTTCGCTCTTCATTTGATTATCCAACGTGGATTGAGATATAGAGGTATTTAGGATCTCATCCGCGACTGCATTGATAATTCCTTTTGAAATTTTACATTCGCCTTTGAATCGCATAATTGTATTCGATGACATCTTTCTTGAACTCTTTATTGCTTTTGTCTTTCACTGATTGGAAAGTCGAATGCCTATATTTGATAGTATGTACAGTGTATCCACTATGGCGATGATATTTCTATATACAAGTGCAGTTACCATCGCCTGTCCATGTGACTATAACCTTGCCTTGAGTTACTTGTCCTCCCCTTGACCCTAAAACTAATGTCATGACCTGCTAGTCATTTGAGTTTTGAAAATGACTAGGATCTTACCCTTGGTCAAACACAATACTAGGAGACTATCTAATCTCCAGGAATCATGTATTGTGAGCCTCCAATTATTCATCTTGATTCTTGGCTTAACTAGCAACCTATATGCCTTAACTCAACCCTTACTTGACTAAGCCCCCACAGTTTAGACAAGAGAGAAATAGACCAAAAATAAGGTCAAGCATTGCAAGGACTATGATAAACACACATCCCAAGATTAGGGATTCAGCAGGTGTTATTCTAGGTGTAAAAAATTTTATTATTAAAGACGTGACTTAGCAATAGAACAACACCTTCACCAGCTTGGCCAATACATGTAGAATAATGCTCCATCATATTGACTCACTAGTTATCAACAGTATTTCATGAGCACTACGTGCAACACCATTAGAAATCTTATGACAGTAGTCTGACCGGCTTAACACAAATAGAAATTTATGACCTAGTTGTTGAGATCTTTCAAAGGACGTGCCTTAGAGTTCGTACCCCCATCGATAACTCTCGTATACTATAGAGGAGTGGGTCATTATATTTTATCGACTCATGTATCTTTATACGCAATCATACCCATCTATTAGAAGTTGGGGTACGGTCCTTGAATTTGATTCATATTTACCATATCGCGTTATCAATCAAATCGAGCCTTATTATTACCAAAGGTCAAAGTACGATGTTGTGACTTAAATATTCTTAACCTAATTATTCCTAAAACCATGTCCTAATCTCTAGAGTGAATAGATTGTAAGCCATTCTTAATTTTAGGAATTATGGGATCACCGATTGATTGAAATTTTTTCTCAGTAGGATGATAAATTAGTGACTCGTGAACTCCCACTTTCTTTTTAGATCTTTTGGGTGTCAATTACCATGACTTTGATATTTCGAGTGTAATACTAGTTGTTACCTTCCATAAAAATTTATATGAAAGACCTAGACGAGTCCACCTTCAAGTAGACGTATCATGTCGCACTCAAGCACATCTCTTTGTACTCTACTTTTATGATACGACTTTCAGGTCAAAAGGGACTAGCGATAACCATTATCATAACACCGATGTACTTTCCGACTGTAGTTAGAGATCAAATCTTGACTCAAATCTTTTGGCCCAATATATAGTTGTGATCTACTCGAAGCCCTCTACACACATGCCACTAGTGTGCCACTCAATTGAGCCTTCTTGTGCTACTCAAACACAAAAGTCACTGAAGGCCTATCCTCAGGCTCTAGAAACTTGGTTAACCAACCCGGCTGAAAATTAGGCCGACCACTTAACTTGGAACCTATATAAGATTACCCTAACCTACTAGGAATGGCTCAGATTGATATCATAGCATCTCGTCCAGTCAATATAGATTAAAACCTATGATTCATTCAATCAAAGATCGATGCCTAATTAGGGAATCCATTATGACCTAGTTAAACCCATCCTTGCATATCGCCATATTTAGGCTATAAAAACCAAAATTAATGAAGTGGATCCTTATACCTATCATGTAGTCCCATCTCGTGGTCTACTAATTCTCCTTCCATAAATTTTGTAACCATATCTCTTGTAGCCTATTTAATGAAATGAAATGGAATCATGTTGTACCAACTTATTTTTTGTTATGATTGACTAAGACCTTCCTACTGTCTTGATGAAATGTGGTCAATACATGGTCAATGTTAAATGAGTAATACTTAGGCTTCCTATAAAGTCCATGACTACGATCAGTAGTAACTCATATCCTCAGCATCCCCTTGAAATTTGATCTTCTTAGAAGTTCTGTTACCGTGCTTTCCATGTTTAATCAATTTCTATAAGTTAGGTAGTACCTTGAACTTAGCGTACTCTCTTTATCTCTCTCTTAGATATAGGATGACATTTGTAACCGTTGTACCATCTGTTTGGAGGTTACGATGTGATCTTCATACTGCATTTATATTCTTTGCTCGTACGTTTAGATAACCACAATGAAAGATAGAAACCTTGCTTTTTTAAATTTCGTTCTATTACAGAATCGTGTCTTAGTTTCAATTTTGAGAAAGGAATTTCCTTTGGGTATAGACAAGCCTCTCTGGAACGCAGGGTTCTTGGATTAGCAGATGATTGAGGTAGACCGATTCCACTTAGGCTAAAATTTCAGTGGTTCATAACGTCCGGTTCTATCCGTACCAACCGATACCCTCTACCATGACTTGGATATGTGAAGTACAACACTAGTCTTTTTCTTCCAATAAACTCCATACTCATGAACTAGACTAGTCAAACTACATACATGACATACAGGTCCCACACAAACCCACCTTCTTGTACACCATTCAATTATGCCACAAGTATGACTCGTTTTTTCCTTAGAACAAACCATATATGACCATTTTTGTTTTATTTGATTTTAACCATGCAAAAATTTGACCCATTCCCTCGAGAAACTAAACACCCATGGTCCATGTAAGACACATCACACCTATGACATATGCTTTTTATTCGAGCAAGCACATGTCTCCTACATAAAACCAAACACTAACCCGCACGTACTAGTCATTATGATTTAAAGATTTTAGACCCTAACTTAATCAAAATCCGTAACAAGGTTCTGCACTATTATGGATTCTCATCCCTTAGTTACCCATGCTAGGCGAAGACTAAAATTTTATTGAATCAACACATTTTAGTTATATTCGAACAAGCAATTCCTACTATCTTGTTGAAAGCATGGCCGATAGGAACGAGGTTAGATGGTAATAATCCTCTTACAAAAGCTATTGACCAAGAACACCATAGTAATATTGAGGCTCACTTAGAATCTATGACTGTAGTCAGAATGTGCCCAATATTCTCGTAGCGCTCCTTAGCAATTGTTCTATTCAGAAGTTTTTTAACAACGATATGTACGATTAACCAACTTCTATAAGTTGGGTAGAGTCTAGACTGAAGATACCCTATCCTGCAGAATACCACGCGAATTTGGATCCCTTTTACAACTAGCACCTCCATCGTTTCGAAAATCCAGTTACGATATAACGTACCTGCCCTCCGACGTACCAAATCTAGTCACCTTATATTTTATTATATATTAAGATATTTTTTAATTTCGAGGACGAAATTTTTATAAGTTGGGTAGGATGTAAACCACCTAAATTTTATATATATTCTAATTAATTTTTGCTTATGATATTTAACAGTATTTTTAAATTGGATTTTTGGTTTGTTAATAATTTGGTAGCAAAAGCTACATTATATGTATATATTATGTAAATGCTTACAAGTTTATTTGCTAAACGTTCTAAAAAATATTTTTATCATTTTAAAATATTTTTAAGAAACTTTATTTTTATAGTATCATTTTATAGTATTAAATAGCTTTTATTATGATTTAGCTAATAGTTTCAAGCAAATGTGTATATTGTACTTATTAGTTATTAAAAGGTTTTAGAAATATTTTTACGATTTTAGAAATTTATTTATTAGATTTATTTTAGTGTAAACTATATATATATATATATATATATATATATATATATATATATATATATATATATATATATAATATATAAAGATTATAGATTTTTTAAATACCACCGCGGGGTGAGACAAGGCGACCCACTATCCTCCACAGTCTTCATCATAGCCGCAGACGCTCTGAGTAGGAACCTTAACAATATGGTCAACATCCCCAACTTTCAACACTATCATACATCTAGTGGCTGTCCAATCATTACCCATCTGGCATTCGCAGACGACCTACTCATCTTCTCCTCCGGGACGAAGGTGCAGTGACGGTGATCTACAATACCCTGACAAGATACTCTAGATGCTCCGGTCAGAAAATCAACCATTCCAAGAGCACCATCTATGCCCACCACAACACCAATAGAGACCACGCCAACAACCTATCCCAATTAACGTCCTTCTCAGTTGCCAAGCCCCCGTTCTACTATCTCGAATGCCCGTTAGTGTATGGGAAATCCAATGCCAGCATATTCGAGGACTTAATCACCAAAATCAGGAAGAAACTAGAAGGGTGGCACAATGCTACCTTATCCCCAGGCGGTAAGATGATCCTCATCAATCACGTGCTATCCTCCATCCCATACACATCCTAGCAGCGTGCTCGCCGCCCACTAAGGTTCTTTCTTCGATTGAACAGATCTTCTGTAACTTTTTCTGGGGACATAGCAATGGCCAGGACAAACATCACTGGGCTAGCTGGGACTCCATGGCTCACCCGACAGGCGAGAGGGGGATTAGGATTTACCAAACTTATCCACATTGTTAAAGCATTCTCGATGAAGCTGTGGTGGAAACTCCGTACGAGCAACAACTTATGGAGCAGATTTCTGAAAGCCAGATACTTCAAACACATCCACCCCTCTATGGCCCTTTACAACTGCAGATCATCGGCGGCTTGGCGCCGCATCCTTATCGGCCGCGACCTTACCGAGCCGACGATGCGACTCCAGCTGGGAGCGGGCGACTCCAACCCATTCCTTGAGCGATATGTCGAAGATAGCATGATCCCGAGCCTTACGGAGACGCCCAAGGATTGTAGGATCAGAGACTTGTGGAACCTCTCTACCGACGACTGGAACTGGGACTAGGTTCAGCAGTGGTCCGGAAACGAGGCGGCCGATAACATTCGTGCGAGAGGGTTACGCATCAGTGACGAGGTTGACGCATTGAGATGGTCCCTGGAGGCGTCGGGGGCTTTCTCGGTGCGGTCAGCGAGATTAGCTATCCAGGGCACCGGTCAGCCGATCCTCTCCATCGCGCACTTTTGGCACTCTTGCATCCCCAAGAAGTGGTCCTTCCTCTTATGGAGAGTCATCAGAAAGAAACTGCCGACAGGAGACATCCTTAACACCATCGGGTTTAGCTTAGCGTCTGCCTGTTCCTGCTGCTCCGAACGTCAGACGAAAACTATCGACCACATCTTCCGCCAGGGGATGCTTCCAGACAGGACCTGGAGAACCCTTAACATGTTATTCAGCATCGAGCAGGGCGGTGGTCGCTTCCATGATCTACTAGCTTCCTGGGGCTCCGCCTCCCACGGCCACCAGATCATCGCAGCGAACGCTACTTGGGTCATATGGAAGAATCACAACAAGGAGAGATTCGAAGGTAACCGTTTCTCGGCAGACCAGCTTCTGCGGGAAGTCGGCCGCCAATGCCGTAAGCGGAGTACCCTGTGCTCCCAAAGTCCGAGAACATTCTGGACGATGCTTCCCCCTTAGCCCGCGGCTTTGTTTTTGTTCCTTTGTCCAACCCCTTTTTTTGTGGTATACTTGTATAGGCTTCAACATTTTGCTCCTTGTATACGGTTTTTGGGTGCGGTTTTTGCCGCCTTTAATTAATTGAAGGGGTTTAAATATATATATATATATATATATATATATATATATATATATATATATATATATATTAAGTAATGAAAAAAATAAGAAAAAGAAAAAAAAGAGGACATCAGCTCACGAGAAATTGCCAAGGCAATTTCTCGCGAGCGGCCCATCCCAGGAAACCGCGACCCAGCCTCCCAGCCAACCGTGCATATGTATATATATATATATATATATATATATATATATATATATATATATATATATATATATATATATATATATACACACACACACACACACACAAACAACAAAAACCTAAAAACCCTAACCTATACCTCGTCGACCTCACGCGCGCACCCCAGCCACCCGTGCGCATGCGCCAGCACCGTCGTGGGCAACCGGCCGACCTCCCAGGCACTGCGCGGTACAGAAATAGCAGCGACGGCAGTTGCGGTTGCAGCAGCAACCGTCAGTTGTGTGCCTAACTTTGCATCCACGCACCGTCGTGTACGGTAGTTCATTTCTCGAACCACTTGACCTGGTACGTTCAAAACATATACGCTTATGATCTCATTTGAATTGTTTATTTTAATTGGATGTATGTGCGACGAAAAACAATTTCCAAAATCGAGAAAGTTGATTTTTAGATTTAGAAACTGTGCCGAAATCCCAAGTTGGCGGTCGATTTGAGACCAGAATATGGCGAATCCTGGAAAACCACTTGAACAGTCTTGTAGACAACATAACCAAAATTGAAACCCTATTTTTAGTTAAATTTATAGTTGGATATTTTATGTTTAATATCAATTTACAAAATCGGGAATAATTGGGCAAAAACAGTTTTCAAAATTAGAATTTTCCTCGATACGACGTGCGTTCCGCCAAACCGGGCGACGTGGTCGTAAACCGAAAGCATTGAATGGTGTGTATCGACTTCGTGGACGTGTGGGCTTTGACAAAATTCAAATTGGTCGTGTGTGTGCGACAAATTTGATGCGTATCCGTCAAAATTTACCGTATCGACCTATTTGCAAATTTTCTAATTACTTTGTGCACGTTCGTCGAATCAAAACAAAACTTGTGCCAGCAGGACCATAATATTTTTCTGGTCTTGTACGCCAAGTTTGGTCCGATTCTGAGAAGGTCGATCGGAACGCTATTTTGGCGGACCCACGACCCGCTCCAACGGGTGATTTTGTGCATGGCTCATCAAAATTCAAAATTAGACATACCATTGGGTTCGTCTCCTCAAACTGGACCTGTAGACATGTAGTTTGATGACTTTAGAGACCGTAGATTCTGGCACACGTTTTGGTGCAAAACGGGTCCAACAGTGGATATCATTTTGACCCGAAATTACGATTTTGCCCATGTTCTAGAATTTAACTTTTGTACAGGCATTTCCTAGACATATCTTATATTTTGAAGACGTTCGTGGTGTTTATTTCAGCATCCGAGGACGTATGCGGGATTTGGCTTTCATCGCTTCACTATTGTGACGGTTCGAGCTATTGGACGTCGCCCTTTTTGTACACTACCTCAGGCAAGATACCTTGCCATAATTTATGGTTTATAATTAGTCTGTATTTTATTTATTATATATTACTATTTATTTATTTCCAGTTCTTTTTAGTTGTACCATTATTGTAGTTTCTGATTTACTGTTGCTCAGTGATATTAGCTGTACCTTGTTATTGTCCTTTGATTGCATATGGCCCTAGAGTTAAAGGATTACCACCGGTAGTGTGTTACATAAACCTTGACACATTTGTACCATAAGTATGTGTGAGATGAGTAGCATGTAGAGGTCCTTGCGTGTTGGCTGATCCCCCGTGCGCATGCGTTAGGTCTAACTGCTGATAGAGGCATGTTAGGAGACTTAGCAGTTAGTAGAGGTACATGATCATGGATACAACTTGATAGGTACATTGGGTGGGGAGAATAATACCTGACGTATGGGCTTCTTTGTACTTCCCTGATTACCTGTGCGCTCCTCCGGAGACGCTGGCTCCAGGTGCCCTCTGACGTTTCCCAGAGTGTTATGGACGTACCCCCTTGCACATGATGCCCCCTGACGATCTTCGGACGTTACGGACGTAGGCCCCTAGTGCCCTATATGGGGACTATGTCGATCCTATTTACAGCCAGGGCTCAAGTGTCGAAAGGATTGTTTCTCAACTACATGATCACTTTAGTATGGTTATGTTACCTTATTAATGTCTTGTCACTTACTTTATTAGTGGCATAGTTTATATTCAGTATTTATTTGGCATATTATTTATTGTATCTTGTTATGTCCCTCTCAGGACCTGGTTATCTCTCCAGGTGTGTGCTTTATGACTTGCAAGTGTTCTAGCCAAGGCCGTGATCTTCTCCATTCTTTTGAAGATTATTGCTCTTGGAACGTCTATTGCTATTTTATCTATCCTTTCTTGGTATTGATTTCTCATTAAAAATAGTTGGTAGTGGATTTGTCTTCGTCCAACAAGCTTGTACAAATTAATAATTTATGAGTTAATTTATATCATTATTATTTTTTTATTGTGGATGAGATTTAGTTACCATGGTTTACTGTATTTTACAGCTTATGTATACATACGAGGATTCCATATATTAGAGTATACTTCGTATGTATGCAGCTGACATGTCTATGTACTTAGTCCCTAGTATTTTGGGACTAGGGCGTTACACGCTTGTATGAGAGAAAGCCTAGAAAGAAATCCTAGGAAATATCTAAGTACAACTGGTTAGTTTTGATTCTGGGGGGTGACGATAGAGGCTCAGGAAAGTGTAGCAACTCTGCCTTACTCCTTGGACTATCTGACACGATCCTTGCTCTTAAAGAAATTACCCTTCGTAGGTTGCCAGCCTTTTTACAGGGGTGTGGCACCCTGCTATTTATAGTGATTCCTGTAATAGTAGATTTTAGGACGCATAAAGGGCCACGTGGCCACGTGTCTATAACAGCATACGAAGACTCGATCTTGGGCTGCCAGTTGGTGGGGGTTGTTGAGATTTCTTTTTTATAAAAAATTTGGGTGGTTGAGACTTGGTTAAATTGCCATGTGTCCCTCCACAACAGAGTAAAATCAATCTTCTGCATCCCGGATCAACTTGGCCGCATGCGGTACCAAGAGTCTTTCTTTTGCGGCCTGGATCGGCTTGGCCGTATGAAATCTCAAGAGCCTTCCTTCTGCGACTCAGATCATCTTGGCCGCATGAGGTCTCAAGAGTCTTCCTTCTGTGGCTCAAATTGGCTTGGCCGCATGAGGTCTTCAAGAGACTTCCTTCTGCGGCTCGGATTAGCTTGGCCGCATGAAGTCTCAAGAGTTTTCCTCAAACGGCTCAAGTCCACTTGGCCGTATGGGGTCTCCAAGAGCCTTGCTTCTGTGGCTCGATTTCACTTGGCGGCATGGGTTCTTTGAGATCCTTGCTTCTACGGCTCGAGTCTGCTTAGCCGCATGGGGTCTTCGAGAGCCTTACTTCTGTGGCTCGAGTCTACTTAGCCGCATGGGGTCTCCAGGAGCATTCCTTCTGTGGCTTGGTTTCACTTGGTCGCATGGGATCTCCAGGAGCCTTGCTTTTGTGGCTCGAGTCCACTTAGCCGCATGGGGTGATAATCCGCATAAACACGGGCTGCCTTGGTGGTGGAGCCACTATCTTGTGGCTGCAGTAGTTGATGGCGACTTGGGTGCAGTGATGTCCTAGAAAGAGCTCCTCACACATCAAGGTTGCTTCTTTCTCCTTACGTTTATGAATGACCACCTCTCGTAAGTCGAGAGCAGATTGATCTACCTTTGCACCCGTTTTGTGGGCCCGGGTATCCAGAGCGCCCGGGTGCGTAGGTATCATATTTTTTTCCTGATCTAAGGCTAGTAAAAGTACTTGCTCTCGATCGTTGTAAGAATACTTTTGGGACCATCATATTTTCTCCCTGATCTGAGGCTAGTAAAGTACTGCTCTCGATCGTTGTAGGAAGACTTTTGGGACCATCATATTTGCTCCCTGATCTGAGGCTATTAAAGCACTGCTCTCGATCGTTGTAGGGAGACTTTTAGGACCTGTCCTGTCCGTTTGCCGCAGAGAGCTGGACACGGGAGGTTCTGTACAACTTTCCATCAGGGACCCGTGTAATAGTTAATGGTACCCGCTGACGGTCAGCAGATTGGACAGTTCACTAGGCTTGTTGAGCCCGCACTGCCCTAGACTTCTTCGACTTATACCTGAAGGTGCGTAGTAGGAAGAGTCCAAGTCGGAAGGAGGGAAGGCAAGTTGGTGCCCTTTTCAAAGAAGAAAAGGGGGCTCTATATATAGAATAGAGTAAGCCCTTTCTTCTTCTCCTTTCTGATGTGGAACTAAAAGCAATATCCTCTTTTCCATGCTTCTACAAGATCCCCTTTAAAGTTTTCAAATTGCAAATTTGGAGTACTTTGAATAAGAAGCATGAAAAGTAGAGCTGTTTAGGTGTCGCAATCCAATCAGAGGTAGCATGGACATGATAGGTTTGGGTACTTCTGTTGGGGATTTTTTGTGGATTTATCATTCTTGGCGTACCTTGGTTTTAGACAGATAATAAGTTGAGAGAGGGAACCAACATATTTACTCAGAGGTGATATGGACGTGATACACGATAATCAGGAATAATCTTTGGTGGACCTATTACTCTTCTGTGCACTGGTGGTATAAGTAATAGATTTTGAGGCAAAACCCTACAAAGGTAATATGGACGTGATAGGTTTTGTGGTCTTAACACCATATCTTTTATCTCGGGTTGGGTACAGGTGCTAAGTCAAAAGACTATCGGTATCAGAGGTAATATGGACGTGACACTCGATAATCAGGAATAATCTTTGGTGGACCTATTACTCTTCTGTGCATTGGTGGTGCGAGTAATAGATTTTGAGATAAAACCCAACAGAGGTAATATGGACGTAATAGGTTCTGTGTCCTTAACTCCGTGATTTTATCTCGTGTTGGGTACAGGTGTTAAGTTAGGAGACTATCGGCGTCAGAGGTAATATGGACGTGACACACAATAATCTGGACCAGAAAGTTTGCTCAGAGGTGGCAATAAACCTGGTAAACTCCGACGGGGTGAAGCATTATGGTGGAAGTTCAGAGGTATTAGTATACATGACTTGTCACCCAGGGGGATGCAATATGAACCCACTCGGAGCTAGTAGAGTATAAGTTCAGAGGTACTTGGTGTACATAACTCGACAGTCTAGGAGATTTAGTTGTTATTGGAGGTGGTACCAAGACGTTTGCCCATGTCCTCTCCATCTGGGATGTATAGTCCCAGCTGGCGAGCCTTCTTTAGTTTTGCCTTCGTATTGGTAGTGCTTATGATGAAGGTCGTCTAATCCCTGAACTGATCTTCGCCCATCCAGAGGCTGATTGCAGGTAGCAACTTCTTCTGGCAGATTTCAATCAAGGAGCTTTCAAGATTGCCTTGGGGCAATCTCATCGCGGTTTGGCAAAACCGCTCGATGTAGTTCCTCATTAGCTCCCTCTCTCCCTGAATGACGTCCATAAGAGACGATATTGTCACATCATGCCCTACTTCGTAGAATCTTTCCAGGAACATATGCTTGAAGCCGTCAAAGGAATGGATGCAGTTGTTCGGAAGGTTGCGGTACCAGTCAAACGCGATCCCCTCTAATGCTCCTATGAATAATTGTGTGAGGATGGCATCGCTATACAGAAAGTGGTCGGTTGTGACCTCAAAATAAGTCATGTACCGACTAGCAGAGGTCTTTCCGTCACACGAATCAATATAAAACAGTTTGACCGTAGCGGAAAAGGAACATCTATCCTTGCAACGGGATACGGCTACCGAGGTCCTAGAAGGAGTCTCCGGCATTGAACATTGATCGAAGCTTCTGAACTTCCCTCTTTGCCTCCCTGGCTTCGTCTGCAGCTGAAGGAGCGGATGCTCATAGAGGATTGTCACCCAAAGGAGGAGCGGTCGTATTGGAGTCCGCGTTGACTGCGGGTCCCAAGCTTGTTTGTCTAGGCGTACTTACTGGTTGAGTCGGCAAGACAGCTTTAATTCTTTCTACTGACTTGACCAAGGATAGGAGCATGGCTTCAAGTACCTCTAGACATTGTCGATCAGTAGGCCCTTCATGATCATCGCCGGCCATAAAGACCGCTCGCACGTGGGTGGACGTGGAAGGGACCGTAGAAGAGGTGCTCTCCATGTCGTACCCTCGTACCGAGAAATCGTCGGAGAATGTCAGAATGCCTTCCTCCTCGTACTCGGAAGGGGTGCTACCCCCTGTGCTGGAAGCCGTATCGCCTTGGCGAAGGCGGTCACCCTCAGGGACGTCCACGTCTGTTGCATAATTTCGGTGGATCACTACCTCCTGTATACGCTCTTGAAATACCGGGTTGTCGCATACATTGAGGTGGCTGCTACCTCCGGCCTCATCTACCCCCAAGGAGGTCAAGGATGTACCCCCAGGTGTTAGAAGCTTCTTTCTGGATTGAGTGCCTCGGTAGACATCCCATGTGGCTGTCGGTGGCAATCCTCCATATGAGAGTTTCCTTGCAGTGCTGGCTGAGATTGCCGGGCTGGAAGAGCCTGTCTTCTTTCCTTCTTTGCCGGGAAGAACCTTCTTAGTTGAATTACAGGAGGCGAAAGAAAATTCCTCATCTTCCAAAATTTGTACCTGTTTCTCAAGTTGTTGTCGGACAGGTGTTGGTTGGTACAGTCGTTGAAAAATGGACTGCCGACCTTCAGGTGTTGTCGACTTGTCGCAGCAGCAGTTGATGATGACTTGGGTGCAATGACATCCCGATAGGGGCTCATCACATTCCAAGGTTGCTTCTTTCTCCTTGCATTTGTGAGTAATCACCTCTTGTAAGTCAATTGCAGGCTGATCTACATTTGCATCCAATTTGTGGACTCGAGTATCCCGAGCACACGGGTTCGTAGGTATCATGTTTGCTCCCTGATCTGAGGCTAGTAAAAGCACTTCCTCTCGATCGTTGGAGGGAGACTTTTGAGACCCACCATGTCCATTAGCCCTGGGGTACTGGACGCAGGTGGTTCTGTACAACTTTCTATCAGGAGCCCGTACAACAGTTAACGGTACCCGCTGACGGTCAGCAACTTGGACAGATGACTAGGCTTGTTGGGCCCGCACTGTCCTAGACTTCTTCGATTTAGCACCTGAAGGTGCATAATAATAAGAGTCCAGATTAGAATATTCCACATTCTTAATGGGCCGCATAGAGTCGAGCCCGTATGAGAGATGGTCGAACACAGAGCTTTTGAAAGGGCCACATGAGACACTCTGTCTATGGCCAGGATTGACTGTCGCATGGGCCATCCGCCTGCGGCCAGAGTTGACTTCCGCATGGGCCGTCTGCCTGCGGCCAGAGTCAGCTGCCGCATGGGCCGTCTTCCTGCGGCGAGAGTCAGCTGCTGCATGGGTCATCTTCCTATCCCTCTTATGTGGCCTCTTTCTCGTTCGTATGGATTTCCCTTGTGTCCCCAAAAACTCAGCATCATAGTATTTTCCTTTGCTGGATTTGGGGATAGTGGGGTTCTCTGCGGTCGAAAGCAAGGCCACAGGAGAGTCTTGATCACCGTCTTGGGCCGCAAAAGGAGCTTCTTCGAGAACCTGGTCGGGGGCAACAGTTTTGTGCTTCGGTATCCTACGGGTTCTCTTTAGATTGGCTCGCTTCTGCGATAGGCTGGCGCTCCCTTCAGAGAGCATTTCTTCGAATGCTCGTTGGTCAAAACGAACCACGAGCATTTACTGCGTAGAGCCGAGCTTGGATACGTCAGATTGAGTCACCAACTTCTTATCAGAAGAGAAGGATGTCCCCAGCAGAGTCGCCATCGTATTTGCTATTAAATATCAAGAACAAGAATTATAAAGAAATTGAACTTGATTGTAAACTCGCTTGTATAAGAGAAAGCCTAGAAAGAAATCCTAGGAAACAATCTAAGTATAATTGTTTAATTTTGATTCTGGGGGTGATGATAGAGGCTCGAAAAAGTGTAGCAACTCTGCCTTACTCCTTGGACTATCTGACACGATCCTTGCTCTTGAAGAAATTGCCTTTCGTAGGTTGCCAGCCTTTTTGCAGGGGTGTGGCACCCTACTATTTATAGTGACTCCTACAATAGCAGATTTTGGGCCACATAAAGGGCCACGTGGCCACGTGTCTGTAACAGCACACGAAGACACGATCTTGGGCTGCCAGCTGGTGGAGGTTATTGAGATTTCTTTCTTATAGCAAATCTGGGTGGTTGAGACTTGGTCAAATTGCCATGCGTCTCCCCACAACAGAGTAAAATCAATCTTCTGCGTCCCAGATCAACTTGGCCGCATGCGGTACCAAAAGACTTTCTTTTATGGCCTGGATCGGCTTGGCCGCATGAAATCTCAAGAGCCTTCCTTCTGCGGCTCGGATCATCTTAGACGCATGAGGCCTCAAGAGTCTTCCTTCTGTGGCTCAAATTGGCTTGGCCGCATGAGGTCTTCAAGAGACTTTCTTCTGCGGCTCGGATCATCTTGGCCGCATGAAGTATCAAGAGTCTTTCTCCTGCGGCTCAAGTCCACTTGGCCGTATGGGGTCTCCAAGAGCCTTGCTTTTGCAGCTCGATTTTACTTGGCCGCATGGGTTCTTCGAGAGCCTTGCTTCTGTAGCTCGAGTCTGCTTATCCGCATAGGGTCTTCGAGAGCCTTGCTTTTGTGGCCCGAGTCTACTTAGCCGCATGGGGTCTCCAGGAGCATTCCTTCTGCGGCTTGGTTTTACTTGGCCGCATGGGATCTCTATGAGCCTTGCTTCTGTGGCTCGAGTCCACTTAGCCGCATTGGGTGATGATCCGTATAAACACAGACTGCCTTGGTGGTGTAGCCACTGTCTTGTGGTAGCAGTAGTTAATGGCAGCTTGGGTACAGTGATGTCCTGTGAAGGGCTCCCCACACATCAAGGTTGCTTCTCTCTCTTTGTGTTTGTAAATGACCACCTCTCGCAAGTCGAGAGCAGATTGATCTACCTTTGCATCCGTTTTATGGGCCCGGGTATCCCGAGCGCCCGGGTACGTAGGTATCATATTTGCTCCCTGATCTAAGGCTAGTAAAAGTACTTGCTCTCGATCGTTGTAAAGAGACTTTTGGGACCATCATATTTTCTTCCTGATCTGAGGCTAGTAAATCACTGCTCTCGATCATTGTAGGGAGACTTTTGGGACCATCATATTTGATTCCTGATCTGAGGCTAGTAAAGCACTGCTCTCGATCATTGTAGGGAGACTTTTGGGACCTGCCATGTCCGTTTGTCGCATAGGGCTGGACACGGAAGGTTCTGTACAACTTTCCATCAGGGCCCCGTGTAACAGTTAACGTTACCCGCTGACGGTCAACAGATTGGACAGTTGACTGGGCTTGTTGAGTCCGTACTGCCCTAGACTTTTTTGACTTAGCACCCGAAGGTACGTAGTAGGAAGAGTCCAAGTTGGAAGAAGGGAAGGAAAGTTGGTTCCCTTTTCAAAGGAGGGAAGGGGGCTCTATATATAGAATGGAGTGAGCCCTTTCTTCTTCTCCTTTCCGATGTAGGACTAAAAGCAATATCCTCTTTTCCATGCTTCCAATTATGTCTAGTAGTAACTATATATAGTAAGTCTATAAATAGTATGTGTTAAGGCATAGATATATCATTGATAAACGAAATTATTTATTATAGGCATAAGTGATGGAGGTAGCGAGGACCTTGGAGCCGGATCATCGTACTCACAGTTGGAAGTTTCAGGCAAGTGTACCTTGCCATTGTTACAATTCATGTTTCTTTCCTTTATTGTTATTTATTTCTTATTTATTATCATTTAGGACGTAGGAATAGTCAATACTTTACATCCGTTTTGTATTCAGGTGCTGATGATATTTTGTAGTCATCGAGTATCGACATTAGGCATTACGTGTACTTTATTCGTATTTTATTAACACGGGACACCGACACGAGTCATGATACGGAGTCTACATGAGTATTTGTGGTTATGGACTTCGTGATAGGATACTAGATCGATATTGTACATGTGACTTGCTATACTGGACTTGACTCTGTTAGTACTAGACATGAGGTAGGGAGAACATTATAGGCATATCAGGCTATTTTATTACTTGACCTCAATACCATATTTGGGACTTGTTGTTATACTATTGCTTGCCATTGTCTCTGTAGCAAAGCACTGGTGTTATTTTATTTCTTGCGCAAGGTACCACAACACGTGCCTTGGGTGTTAATGTATTTCTTGTGTAAGGTAACATGATATGGTGCCTTGGGTGTCTGACTGCTGAAGAGCTTGTGAGCATCAATGGTTTAAAGCCTGATATTTGAAATGTGTTCTCACGTGCATATCGCTTAGACTGCATACGGTAGTTACCGTTTAGAGCATATATTTCTTTTATTGTTATATTGGCATATTGTGTGTACCTTACTATGTTACCTGAGTACCTAGTGATCTCTCCAGGTAGTTGGTCATGTAGAAATAGTTTGCTGATTATGGAGGTATTGTTGTCTCTGGCTCAGGTATTTATCGTTCTTTTATATTTATTCATTATCTCTATTCTGCTATTTAGCCTTATTTTGTAGACCCATATCATTCTTCGGATCTAATCAAACCTATATGTTATTGGGTTGCAGACCATGATATATATTGTTCATTCTTGATGTTACTTATCTTGTGAATTGAGATAGATATATTTATAGTTGATTTGATAGATAGGTCTAGAAAACCAAGACAGCTTATATGTATTCGAGCCAGGCTGGAGTCCACTCGATACGTAGCGAGCATGTATACGTATTCCTAGTATGACATATTTTAGGACTGGAGAGTTATGTTATTTTTTTGGTGGCCTATGCAGGTCGAGATAATCGTTTTGGTTACATTACTGTATGGAGTAGGCCTGCGATTGGATAGTATATTAGGATCTAAATCCACAATTGCTTTAAAAATTCTTTTGATTTTCTCTATCACCTTTGAAACTCAAAAATTGCATTCGATCAACTTTCTTAAACTCCTTAACATGAATTCTCGCCTTTTCCTATTTCAGAAGGACGAATGCTCATGCTTGACACTCCTTTAGATTGTATCTTATCATAGGATAGAAGGTAGTTATTAGAACATCTTAAGCGGGATTGATTGTTTAAGGTAATAAAGGTAAGATAGACATCTCTATTAGATAGACCGAGTGGATTAGACTTGCAGTATAGAATTCATTTAGATGACTAAATCCAATAAGAGACTCAAGGAGCAATGGACTGCAACTATTCTATAATTTTACCTATGATTAGATAGAGATGGGGTAGCAGTATAGCACAGTTTAATTTAGTTTATTGAGGAAGATAAGATAGGGCTCTCAAATGAAATGAATGAGGTAACTTGGGAGAATATCAGGAAGAATTTTAGAATTAGATACAGTTCCCTAGTTAGAGTGTGATCACCCATATAGAATACTATAGTGAAAGGATTCGAAAGTCTTGTTAAGAATAGTAAGTCCATAAGCATTGTACTTAAGATAGATATAGAACCTCATAAAAATTATATTGTTGCATCGAGACGGAGGAATTTTTTCTTGAACAATGTAGAAATCATGATAGTAGGCATAGGTCAAAAAATGGAGTTACACCGGACAGTGGCCCAAAAATCTTACTAGGGAGAATCCTATTAAATGGATACGGCATGATAAGTTATACCATAATGTCGATCATGGGATAGAGTGTAGATTGGATATGACTGTTTTAGACTAGACATACCTATAGATAAAAAGGGAATCGATGATAGTGGTTAAGAGACTAGTAATTAAATTTCTTGGATTGATGGTCAAGGAGAACAAGCCTGCAACATGATTGTTGCAAGACCGTCAGCACCATGAGGGGGGACTAGAGGTAACCATTTATAGTTTTATGATTGGAAAATTACATAAAAAAATTGTTTAGGATTGATTGTTACTCGAGTTATTAGGAGAAACTATGGTGACGTAGTGTACCCCTTAGAACTATTCCTAGTTACGTTAGCATGGTTCTTCGTTAGTAATCATTATTTTGAATTTTGAGGACAAAATTCTTTTAAGTGGGTAGATGTGAGCACCATAATATTTGGAGATAATTTTTTTTACTTATTTTATGTGATTTTTATATTAAACCATATTTTATTTTTAATTATGGATATATATGCACTTTGTCGTAGTTTTGATTTTTGAAGCACAACATTGACCAATTCCTCTAAATAAGTTCTATATTCGTGTTCGAGACGAATCCACCTTCATTTTGATATATTATGTCCAACCCAAACATGTTCTCTTGCACTACATATTTCTTGCACAACTTTAGAGTCAAAATAGTCATTTTATCCTTCGATGTATTTTTTCAATTTCAATTTGAGGCCGAAACCCGATCCAAACTTTTTGACCCAATATATAGTTTTAACCTATTTTGAGCCTACTACACACATTCCAATGGTGTGCCACTCATTTGAGTTCCCATGTGCTATTAAAATGGCATACAAGACTCAACTATAGACTTTTTGGACTCGTTTCGATCCAAATAATTTCACCGACCCAAAACTAGACCAACTGGGGTTCAAGGAGCCTATTCTAGGGTACCCTAACTTATTAGACTTATTTTAGACTGAATTTATTATGAATTAGTTATAGATGTATCAAATTCAAATCTATTTTAAACCAACTCCATAACAACTTTCCTAAATTGGACTCGATTTAAATCACTTTGGACATATCTCTGTATATCTTTTAAACTAGGCAACCAAATCTCACCAAACCAAATCCTAATCAATCCCAACCCTTTAAAATTGGATTCCCTATAATTTAAACTCCTATTTTCTGTCTGTCGCCCCCTATTCCTTACGAAAACCAAGCGCCCTCCTATTTATTTTCTATTTTTTTACTTTTCTTTCTATCTGATAGAAACTCATCACCCTGACCACTTTCAACCCTTCTACCAACTCAAACATCTTTCTAAGACCTTCCCCTAACACACCCAACACCTTTCTAAGCTGCCACACAGCCCTAGGAAGTTGGCACAATGCATGGAAGGCAACCAAAGTCGATTGCGCTTGTGCTGAATTCGTCACAATAGGTACGCTATTTTGCAACTAGGGTTTTATGTAATTCTCTACCTCATCTTCCTATGAAACCAAAACTAATAAAAATATCTATGTGTCTATTTTTATGTCCAATTGGCCATTCATACAGTTCCAAACGATTTGTCCGAGACATCCGTTCTACGAAAAGGTGTCCATAATAGACCAGTTCTGTTGTGTGCAAGTTTTCGGCCGCTTCTGAACCACTTCGACCCTTCCTATATGTTTGGTAAGAAACTAGTTCCTAAGATTTCCTATGCATATACATTTACAGTATTTTGATTCAGTTTACTATTTATTAAAAATCTGAAAAAAATTCATAATGTCCGAACACTGAAAACTCATAGATTATGTGTCATATGCTTTAGAACTTCATGAGACTTGTCCAAAATAAATGTTGTGCATGTTTTGATAAGAAAAACATATTTTTACATAATTTATACTATTTTTCTGTATTAATATTTATAGAAAATTTGTCGTTTTTGGAGCCAAACTATGGAATAAGTCTTAATGTATTAATGTAAAATCAATACAAAACTTGTACACATATTTCTCTATGAATAAAATATATAACTA
The DNA here is from genome assembly GCA_029216955.1 of Iris pallida. Lineage (NCBI taxonomy): Eukaryota > Viridiplantae > Streptophyta > Magnoliopsida > Asparagales > Iridaceae > Iris > Iris pallida. Next base: position 2,857,019 of record JANAVB010011797.1, read on the forward strand.
TTATTATAGAATATTTATAATTATTTTTCTAGAATTAAATATGATAATTTTGTGTTATTAACATATTATTTTATCATATAGATTTAATTCTATATTTGCTAAATTGATATGGTAGTTTGTTACTAGTTTCCTTATAAATAAAATATTTTAGTATATCTTTCCAGAAGTAAATATTATATGTTTACTTTATAAAAATGTAATTTCATTATATTGATTAAATACCATATATGATGGATTGGGTCATATATATAGTAAGTGCTAGTTTCGTAGATTATGTCTAGTAGGGACTATATATATATATATAGTAAGTCTAAAAATAGTATGTGTTAAGGCATAGATATATCATTAATAGATGGAATTATTTATTATAGGCGTACGTTACGGAGGTAGCAAGGCCCTTGGAGCCGGACCGTCGTCCTCACAGTTTATTGTTTTTTATTTCTTATTTATTATCATTTAGGATGCAGGAATAGTCGATACTTTGCATCTATTTTGTATTCGGGTACCAATGATACCTTCAGTCATCGAGTATTGACACTAGACATTACGTGTACTTTATTTGTATTTCATTAACACGATAGACCACAGGACATCAACATAATTTATGATATGTAGTCTATATGAGTATTCGTGATTATGGACTTCGTGATAGGATACTAGATTGATACATGCACTTGTGACTTGCTATACTGGACTTGACTTGTTGGTACTAGACATGGGGTGGGAAGAATATTACCGAAATTTCAGGTTATTTTATTGCTTGACCTTGTTACCATATTTGGGACTCGGTTGTTATACTATTGCTTATCATTGTCTCTGTAGCAAAGCACTGGTGTTATTTTATTACATGCGCAAGGTACCACGAAATGGTGCCTTGGGTGTTATTGTATTGCTTGTGTAAGGTACCACGACACGGTACCTTGGGTGTCTGCCTACTGAGGAGCTTATGAGCCTCAGTGGCCAGAATCCTGATATTCGGAATGTGTTCTCAAGTGCATATCACTTAGACTGGATATGCTAGTTACAGTTTAGAGCATTTTTTTACTGTTATATTGGCATGTTATACGTACCTTGCTACATCCCCTGAGGATTTGGTGATCTCTTAAGGTAGTTGGTCTTGCAGAAATAGCTCGCTGATCAGGGAGGTATTGTTGTATCTGGCTCATGTACTTTATCGTACTTTTACATTTATCCATTATTTTTGTTCTACTATTTAGCCTTGTTTTGTTGACCCATATCGTTCTTCGGGTTAATCGAACCTACATGTTTTTGGGCTATAGACCATGAAATATATTGTTCATTCTTTATGTTACTTATCTTGTGGATTGAGATAGATATATTTATAGTTGATTTGCTAGATAGATCTAGAAAACCAAGACAGCTTATATGTATTCAACCAGGGCTGGAGGCCACCGGATATGTAGCTGGCATGTATATGTATTCCTAGTCCTACGTATTTTGGGACTGAGCGTTTCATGGTAGTCCGAAGACGCTTAAGTACCGTATTCTTTAGGGTTATTTATACCCTGTTAACAAAAGGGCCCTTTTAGCTTGTACCCAAAATAATTTCAATTTTAAAGATTTTAGATCAAACCAAAAATATTTTTAAAGCATAAATCATTATGTGTTAGAAATTGAATATAAAATACCCAACTCACAATGAATATAATTGAAACAATCTTCGGCTAATGGTTTTGTGAATATATCTGCCAACTGATGTTCAGTGTCAATAAACTCTAAACGAATATCTTCGTGTAATTGATGATCCCGTAAGAGATGATGACGAATTTCTATATGCTTAGTGTGTGAGTGACATACAGGGTTCTTAGTAAGAATAATAGTGCTAGTATTATCACAAAAAATGGGAATGCTTTTAAAATACATAATATTGTCTTCTAAAATTTGCTTCATCCACAAAATTTATGCACAGGAACGTCCTACAGTGAATACTCAGCTTTAGTTGTTGATAATGCAACATAATTTTATTTTTCGCTAAACCCGGAGACTAAGGCTTTTCCTAGAAAAATGACACGTGCCACTGGTACTTTTACGATCTACTTTGCATTCGGCAAAATCAACATCCGAATAACATATAAGGTCAAAGGATGGTTCTGGGATACCATAAGCCGACTTTAGAAGTCCCTTTAAGGATCGAAAGATACGCTTAACTAAGCACAAGTGTGATTCCTTAGGATTAGCTTGATATATTGCACATAGACAAATACTAAACATGATATCGGGACGACTAGCAGTTAAATATAGTAAACTACAAATTATACCTTGATACTTACGTTGGTTAATAGGTTCGCCACTTTCATCAAGGTCAAGTTTTACTAACGTAGCTATTGATGTGCCGATAGGTTTTGAATTGTCGAAGTCAAATATCTTCACTAAATCCCTCGTGTACTTGGCTTAATTAACGATCGTTTACTATAAACTCTCCTTGATTTGTAATACAAAAAAATAATTGAGTTCCTCCATCATCCTCATCTCGAATTCAATCTGCATACACTTAGCAAATTCTTGGCATAGTAGCTCATTAGTAGAACCAAAAATAAGTCATCAACATAAATCTGCACTAACAAAATATTGTTATCAACAGATATAATAAAAAGTGTGGTGTTGACTCTTCCTTTTGAAAAATATTTTTCAAGTAGAAAAAAACTGAGGCGCTCATACCAAGCACATGAGACTTGTTTGAGTCCATACAGAGCCTTAAGTAACTTGAAAACATGATTTAAAATTTTAAAATCTTCAAACCATGAGGTTGTTTGACAAAACTTCATCTTTAATAAAACTATTCAAAAATGTACTTTTAACATCCATTTGAAAAAGTTTGAAAACGCGAAAACTAGCAAAAGCGCAAAGCATGCGAATAGACTCAAGTCTAGCAACAGGAGCATAGGTCTCATCATAATCAATTCCTCCGTCTTGATTATAACCTTGAGCAATGAGACATGCTTTGTTACAAACAACTTGTCCATCCCTATTTACTTTATTTCGGAATACCCACTTGGTAGCAATTATAGAGTGATTATTGGGTTTAGGAACAAGTTCCCAAACTTGATTCCTCTCGAATTGGTTCAGCACCTCTTGTATAGAGGAAATCCAAAATTCATCAATAAAAGCTCCTACTACATTTTTAGGTTCTACTTCCGAAATAAAAAAACATTTACAGCTATATCTCTAGTAGAAGAACAAGTGCTTACTCCCTTAGATACATCACCTATGATCAAGTTTTTTTGATGATCTGTCATGAATCTCATCTTCTTTTGCAGACTCTCCAGATAACTTGTACTGGTAGTAGTATCTTCAGGTGCCTTACTGGATGTTGTGCCGACATCTTCATCATTATTGTTACTTGTTAATTGACTGTTGAGCTCATCAAAAGAAACATTAATGGTTTTCTTAACGATCAACGAACGTTTATTGAAAACTCTAAATCCTTTACTCTTAACAACATAACCAAGGAAAATTCCTTCATCTACCTTAGAGTCAAACTTTCCTAAGTTGTTATTGGTGTCCAAAATGGAAAAGCAACAGCCAAAAACTTTAAAATACGAAATAGTAGGGGTCCTATGAAACTAAAGCTCATAAGGTATCTTTTTTGATATAGGTCAAATCAGAACCCTATTCAAAACATGACAAGTTTTATTTACAGCTTCAGCCCAAAAGTATTTTGGAAGATTATACTAATTAAGCATAACTCTAGCCATATCGCTGAGAGTTCTATTCTTTTGCTCCACAATACCATTTTGTTGAGGAGTTTCAGGACCTAAAAAATCATGAGAATAGCCATTTGACTCACAAAACTTTTTGAAATTGGAATTTTTGAATTCGCCTCCATGATTACTTCGGATACGAGTAATAATGAAGCCATTTTCTCTTGAACCTTTTTGCAAAAATTTTCAAATTCAAAAAATGCATCACTTTTATTTGATAAAAAGAAAACCCATGTATATCTTGAGAAATTATCAACAATAACAAAAGCATAGAGTTTTCCACCAAGGTTGTCGACTCTAATCGGTCCAAATAAATCTATATACAGTAATTGCAAAGGTCTAAAAGTACTTATAACGTTGATGGATTTAAATGATGACCTAGTTGCTTTATTTTTCTCACATTCAGCACAAACCATATCCTTCTTGAAGGAAACCTAGTAATCCTTCTACCAATTTCTTTGTAATAATCTAGCGATTGTGTCCATGTTGGCATGTCTTAGTTTCATGTGCCATAGCCAGCTTTCATCTTTGTTGGCCATTAGGCATTTACCGGCATTGTTAGTATTTTTTGACAAGTAGAAAAACATAAATAGCAGCCTTTCTAATTCCTTCATAAATAACATTCCCAGATGTTCTTTCATATATAGAACATTTGTCTTTTACAAAATTAATATCGTAACCATTGTCAGCAAGATGACTAATGCTGAGCAGGTTATTCTTTAATTTTATGACTAGACAAACATCTTTTATAACTGGGTAAGGAGGAATACCAACATTTCCATTACCTATAATATATCCTATTAGATTATTGCCGAATGAGACGTATCATTCTTTCTTCATCGATAGTGTTGCGAATAGAAATGCATCACCAGTTTTATGCCGCGAACACCCACTATCAAGAATCCACTTGCTTTTAGCATGAGAGGGATGGCCCATCTACAAAACGAGTAGATGTGACCTTTGGTACCCATTTCTTTAAGGGTCCAGAAATGTTAGTCTTTGGTATCCAAGTATATACATTCATGTCTACTAGTTTTCTAACTCTGGAGTACTAAAAATGTGTTTGTGCTAACCACAGTAATTACATACAGCAGAGGTGCTGGTGATGGGTGTCATAGTGTAGACATGAGTCTTTTGTGACTTGCGTGGATACTTATAAAAGAACGCATGTTTTTGTACAGTATGTGGCTTGTTTGATTTCTTTGAGTGTGTTTTCCCGTACATGACTTTGGGATGTGTCACTGGACTAGACTTTGATTGGGTAATAGGTACGGCCTATTTTCCCAACTTTATCTCTAACTTTTTAGAGATAGCACATGACTCATCATATTTAGCAGATAATGAATCTAGTCTCTGCGTAGCTATGTCATATTTCTTCTTCTCTATCTTATATAAAGCATTGAGTTCAGCATATTCTTGATCTCTCTTTTTAATGCTATCAAGAGCGCCATGCAAACTCAGGTTAAGTGTCGATCTCCCTGATTTTATTCAATAGGGTATATATATTTTCATTCTCTATCATGCATTTCTTGATCTCCTTTCTAGACTGCTTATACTTATCACGAACCTTCTTGTGTATCAAGTAAATCACTAAATGCATCAGATAGTTCATCGAAAGTAAAGTCATCGTAAAGAGGATTTCTAGATACCTGATCAAATGCCATTAGACAAACATTTGCATTTTCATGAGTACCTTCTTCTTCCTCTGAATCACTGGCTTCATTTTGTGCCATATGCTTGTATTTGCTTACTTTTGTGATGATGGCATTATGCTTGGACGTTTATAGTGTAACTCCTCTTTCCGAATTTCAAATTTTTTTGTATTGGAAGAAATTTTTATATTCTCCCGCATTTCAAAAAAAAAGAATAGTTTCTAGAATGATTTGAAAATCATAATTAATTAAATATTTTATTTTTTCGACAAAAGTTTTATCAAAGTTCTAGGATATATAAAGATATATGCTTTACATTATCTAACACTCTTTATTATTAGCATAAATAAATTATTGATTTTGGTTTTTCAATTTATATGCTTCACTTGGTTTTAGGATATCTTTTAGTATCATCAAACGGTGATTCATTTATAAAAAGATTTGAGTTTATTTAAACTGTTTTTTTTTGGTAATCATTAATAGGTTATGATTAGATCAAGTTGTGTTTAAAACATCATTTGATTTAGACTGGCTAAATATATATTAAATGTTATTAACAATAGCTAGTATTACTTTTATTATTAATTTTTGATTAATTGATAATTTATTGGACGCGATAATTATTTGATTTGAATCTTGAAAAGCTTTGGTTTTTAAATAATTTAAATATCATGAGTATTTTGGAAACAAATAAAAGATTTATCAAAGTATTTTTTAAATAAAGTTTTTTATTTATTTATAAAGAAATATATTTTAAATTGCTTAATAATATAATTATATTAAAATTACTAGGAATATTATTTATTTGAATTTAGATTGACAATATTAAATGTTATTTGAATTATGGTAGTAAATCAACTATTTGATTTACATTTAAATGTATATGATTTAAATTGGTTGCTAATATCAAATATATGCTTTAAATATTTTATGGTAATCATTTTACATGATCACGATTAGACCGATTTTAATTTAAATGTTATTCGGTTTAAACTAAAAGGGGAAGGTTTATCTACATAAATTCTAGTCCTTATCATATTAGGAGTTCCTACTCCTATTTATGGAGACTATTCTACCAATAGCAATTTTTAAAACAAAGCCATCTCCCCTTCCCCCGTTCACTGCTAGCCCAAAATTGTGGCAACAACACAGTGCCGACCGCCCCGATATCCGAGCGTCTATCGGACGTCTAACCGAAGTCGACCCCCCTTGATCTCGTACAACCACCAAGGAAACTTCGGCCTGTTCCGTTGCCACACCAGGGCGCCACAACCCAAGATCACACCATGACCACCATCCAGCCAATCATACCCCATCATCAACATCAAACAATTTCGTGTCCGAGTGTCCGTGTCCACCACCATCGTCGGGTCCGACCCCGAGTGTCCGTGTTCTCATTCTTTTCCTTCATCCTTGTGTCCAGTCCAATACATCGACCAATACATCACGGCAAAAAACCCTAACCTTCCTCCGTCTCGGCCATCCGTCGACGACACTGTCGCACTTTCCCATGTTCTACCGCATCTTCCGCAACATCTCGTCCACCACTCACCTTATCCGGCGAGCCATCACCGACAGGGCACGAGATCCACCCGTCTCCGGTGCATTGCCCTCCTGAAACCGTGCCCCGTCGTCACAGTTGCGTTTCCAGCCACCGCGAGACCTCACGAGCTCTGCTACAGACCACCACCTTGCCGCTCCTCTCTGGCCAACCCAGCATCGCCACCGACAACCCACCATGCGATTACCACCAGGCATCGTCATGGCCAACCTTGTCCGTCACCAGCACCCCAAGAGCCCCATCACCAGCACAAAATGCCCTCAAACATCTTCATCCCCGTGGCTGCCGATTCCCTTTTTCGACGACTCTGGTCGTTCCGTTCAGCCAGCGCCACCCGCGTCCCCACGAGTGACCGTCAGCGCCAGGCATCACCGCCGTCGAGGCTCCATCGACCCCGTATATGAATAGGAGCCCAGCCCCGTGGGCCATCATGGTGAGCCGCGCCCCGGAGCGCCAGCGTCGCAACTCCACAAGTGAACGTCGTTGACCACCATCGGCTGTGCCGAGCTGCTTGACCACCATCACCAGAGCCCTCCGGATCCAGTCTTCCGTGCCCACCCGAGACAGGACAGGTGGCCATCAGACCCTTCTAGTGCCGCGTTCGCCTCCACGTACCGGTCTTCCGCCTTCCGGCCGATCAGCGCCACTCAGGTGAACTCTGCTCCGCTCTCTCTCAATCTCTTTTCTCCTCTGTGTTCGCTCACTCTTTCTCAATCTCATTTTCTCTCTCTGTCTCCCTTTCCTCTTTCTTCTTTCTGCTTTATAACAAAGTTTCTGTTTAGTTCCTTTTATTTAATTTTCTATCACTTTCCTCCCTCGTAAAACGAGGAGAAGAGTAATGCTAGTCTTCATTTGTTATTTTGTTTGATTACTTACATTTTGGAAACGGAGACAGAGATTAGAGTTATATTAGGCATAATATTGCAACAGCATATACATGCATGTGTATTGAATACTGGTACAGAGTATACTCTTATTCTTATTATTATTATTATTATTATTATTATTATTATTATTATTATTATTATTATTATTATTTACTGATTAGTTGGGCTGGCCCAATATGAGAATTGGGCCTCTGGGCCAGACTGGTATATTAAGTCTATTAAATATTATTTGTTTAGAATATTTAAATGATATTTTGGACCTTTGAGATATCTTTTATGGGCTTGTATATATATAATTCCTAAATGGATATCTAAATTGTTTATATAAATACTTCCAAAAGCTATATGGAAGTTTGACTAATAATAGTTAATAGCTCTATTTCAATAAGATTTATATAAGAATTGTAAGTACTTTCTTATATAGGTTCAAATATCTATCATGCTTCTAAATATATTTCAAATAACTAACAAATATTTTCTTAAAAGAGGGTTAAAACCTATTATGTTATCTATACCTTCCAAAGTATATACATATTTTTAATTAAATAGTTATCCTTTCTCTAAGTTAAGAAATACCCCTTAAATCATTGGGTTATCATGGATCGTAACTAATCGATAATTTCATATTTTCTTGCAACCCTGCATACCGACCCTGGCTAAAAGGACTATTTTGGACTCAACAGAATTATTGGTTTCACCAGCTAAGGACCTCAGGCAAGTACACTTTTTGGTTGCTTTTCGATTCATGGTAGTCTTTTCATTTCATGTTTATACATGTCTTGCTGCTTGTTGACACGCTCGTCACACGGAGTAGTCGGGAGGGGAAATATCTTAGTAGACATGTGGACTACCCAGAACTATTCCATGAGTCTATTCGTGAATAATAGCAGCTGCACACGACACGTGCAGGGTGCCGGATTTACCCCCTAGCCGTTCACATGTCGAAACGGATATTTCACACCACATAGATAGTTATTTTTATTTATTTTCCTTGTCCTTTCCACCGTGCCATGTCATCAGTATTTTCTAGTTTTTTCTCTCATATGTTATTTTCATGTCTTGTTAATTCTATTGTGTTTTCGTATTGCCCTCGGTTTGTGTGCTTGTTCCATTCCTGACTGGAAACCAACATTTTTCAGGTTTAGCTGTAGCTTCATTTAGCATGGGAGATATGGGTGTACTTGCAGACAAAAACCTAGAAATAGATAGCGGTTGTATTATTCTCATTAATTGTAAGAACTTTGTATTTTTCTTTAAATATAAATCTTGTAATTGTTGTAATAAATCTTAGAAATGTGAATGAGCAATAAAGTTTTTATTTAGTGATTTTGAGCTTCATGGCCGTGACAGCGTTCTACCGCCGACTCTGCGGCGTAGGCTGGCTTGGACATGTCTCGTATCCGAAAAAATGGGTGCGGGTCGTGACATATAGCAATTTGCTTTCTTTGTACTCGGGCAGTCCTTCTTTATGTTTTCCAACTTTTTGCATCCGTAACAGATAGGTTCTTCTTCACCGTTCTCTTGATGATCCTTCTTCTTTCAGTTTGATCTCTCAAATCTTAAGAACTTTTTAAAGCTTTTAACCATCAGAGCCTATTCTTCACCATCGGATTTTTTATCTTCGATTTCCTCGCTGGAGACTTTCATTAAGTGAGCGATGAATGCTGTCAACTTTTCTTTTGGAGCTGCTTCCTCAAAGTCTTGAAGTTCTAGCTCGTGGGTTATCAAATTTCCCATAAGTATCTCGAGCATTATGATGGTGAGGTCGTTCCCTTCAATGATTGTTGTAGCCTTGGGGTTCCAGATCTTGGTTAACCCCCTAAACACTTTGTGTATCTTCTCGTGATTATTGTATTATTTCTCAAGAGAAGATAGAGGATTAGTGGTATCAAGGAAACGAGTAAACATTTGTGTGATTGATTCATATGTCTTCATTATGAAAGCCTCATACTCCTTGCCAACCTACTAATCTTGGATTCCTTCACTTGTGAAGTCCTTCATGAGTTATCTCAAAAAGTTTTCAGATTTCGTGTGAGGTGGCACATGTAGATACTATGTTGAACTCAGTCTTGTCTATAGCACAAAATAAAGCATTTATGGCTCTAGCATCAAGACTGGCTTTTTTTTTCCAAGTCAATGTATCTGTTGTCACCCACACTTTCCTGAATAAGGCTAATATCGTCATTTACATTATTTATTATTCTAATATTATTTAAATTATTATTGCTAGTGTTTTTACATTATTAGTTAAATAGGTATTTTGTTGATATAGATATATACATGTTCAATAGAGTTTTATTTATAAAAATATTTAATATATTAAACAAATATAGAATATAAAATATTTGTTTTATTTATAAATAAATTAAGATTTTTGTATATATATTTATTTGGTATTATTACATTTATGGAGTTTCTATATGTATATATATATATATATATATATATATATATATATATATATTATATATCGAAATATATAAAAGTTTTAAATAAAATGTTTATAAAAGGGTTGGCAAATACTATTTTATATTGTGTATTATATATATATAATTATATATAATATATTATATATATATATACATATATATATATATATATATAATATATATATATATATATATATGTGTGTGTGTGTGTGTATATGTATATATAAAAATACTATTTTTATATTGGATGTATATATATATGTGTGTGTGTGTGTGTGTGTGTTATATATTATATATATATATATATATATATATATATATATATATTTTTTTTTTTTTTTTTTTTTTTTTTTTTTTTTTTTTTTATTTTTTTTTTTTTTTTTTTTGGGGGGGGGGGCAGGGGGGTGTCCGGCAACGGGTGCCACCCGGGGCCGGGCCAAAGCCGCCCAGCCACCCCGGGTGGAAGGGGGGGCTCGAACCCAGCCCACCCCTAGGGGAGCCAACCCTCCTAACCACAAGAGCTAGGCCGATATATTATATTTTCTTTATATATATATAATATATATATATATATATATATAATATATATATATATATATATATATATATAATATATATAAATTAAATATATATATATAAAAAATATATATATTTTTTATATATAATATATATATAAAAAATAATATATATATATATAAATATATATATATATATATATATATATATTATATATATATATATATATAGATATAAATATTATATATATATATATCTATATATATATATATATATATATATATATAATATATATATATATATAATATATAAAATATATAAAATATATATAATATATATATAATATAAATATAAAGTATATATAAAAAAATATATATAAATATATATATATGTAAAATAATATATATATATATATATATATATATATATATATATATATATATATATATATATATTTATATATATATTTATATTATATATTATATATATATAAAATATATAAATATATATATATATATATATATATATAATATATATATATATATAAAGTATATAAAGAAAGAAAAAGTCAAAATAGAAAAAATGAGAGTCAAAATCAAGGAAAAGTCAAAATTAAATCAAACAAACGCGCACACACACACAAATTGAACACAGCAGCCCTTAGCAAGGGCCGAGCCCCCCTTAACTACGGAAACCCGACAAGAAGTATATATATATATATATATATATATATATAGAGAGAGAGAGAATTTCACAAAAACCCTAACCGAAAACCAGCATCGACACACCCCCCGCCGCCTTTTCGACGACCCAGTACCGCCACCGCGACCGTCGAAGCCACCTACGGTGGCCGGAACACGTGCACGCACATGCATGTTGATAGCAGCAGCGAGCACCGCGGAGCCGACTTCGGAGCGACGTTTCACCGCGCTCGCTCAATCAATTTCTGAGCCATTTCTTCCGGTATGGTCCTAACCTATACGTCTTTAATCTCCTTCAAATAGTTCATGCCGATTCGCATCATGTGCGACGAAAAATGAGTTCCAAAATCGAAAAAAAAATTGATTTATTGGACATTAGAAACTGTCCCGAAACCCTAATTTTGTGGTCGATTTGCGACCAGCGTATTTTGAGTTTTCACAATCGGTCTGAAGCTGCTTGTAGAAAAACATATAGGAGATCAAAACCCTTATTTTATATTTAATTTTTATGCATTATATAGGAAGTGATTGGTTTGTGAAGTTAGAGAAAAAATTGGTTTTCAGAACTGAATTTTTAGAAAAATTGTCCCGATACAACGTCCGTCCCGTCAATTTGGGTGACATGGTCGCGAACCGAAAGTATCGAAAGGTGCGTATCAACTTCTTGGATGTGTGGGCTTTGACGGAATTCAAATTGGTCGCGTGTGCGCGACGAATTTGATGCCTATCCGTCAAAAATTCACCGTATCGACCTTTTTGTAAATTTGTTAATTACTTTGTGCACGCTCATCATATCGAGACGAAACTTGCGCCAACAGGACCGTATCTTTTTTCTGTTCCTGTATGCCAAGTTTAGTCCGAATCTGAGAAGGTCGACCGGAATGCTATTTTGCCAGGTCCGTGACCCGATCCAACGGGCGAATTTGTGCACGGTCCACCGGAATCCAACTTTGGACATACGGTTGGGTTCATCTCATCAAACTGGACTTGTAGACATATAGTTCGATGACTTTAGAGACTGTAGGTTCTGGCACATTTTTGGTGCAATGTGGGTCCAACGGCGGACACCATTTTGACCCGAAATTACCGTTTTGCCCCTGTGTCCAGAATTGGACTTATGGGTAGACGTTTCTAGATAATTTAAATATTCTGAGAATTTTGGTAATGTCTGTTTCAGCATTAGGAGACTGTTGTGCGAGTTGACCGTTCGTGGCTCATTGAGTGGTTTGTAGTTCGATTTTCTCAGCTCAGGATAGCAGGCAAGTACATTCTCTTATAGTTTTTATTGCTTTCATGTCTACTATATTTGATTCAGTTGTAGTGTTATACTTGATTCTCGACACGAGGATATACGAACTAGTATACATGAATCTCGTCATGAGATGTCATTCCTGGTTTACCTGGTATATGAGTACATTGTTCAATTGTTTCATGTACTTGTATAAACACCAATTTAGGAGTGGACTGGCCTCCTGCTCTTTGAATCCCGTGTCATGACCTGTCATGTCTATAATCATTATACTACTTAGGGATGCGGAGTTATTAGTGGTTATGTGATCATTACCCGTACTTGTTTATTACTTGTGCATAGCTCCACCATCACCACACGTAGGATGTAGCCTGACCTTATACTACTTGTGCATAGTTTTCTATTTTGGCCGGTTAAATGGAACAGCCTGATCTTGATCCAAGCCGATCACATAACTCTCTAATATCTCATAGCACTTTCTTTTTATGTTTACATTATACCTCGAATTACTTTCTACTGTTTATATTCAAGTTTTATCTTATATCTCACATATGACATGATATCTAGTTCTCTTGTACTATTTTACTTTCAGTCTTGATATTTTATCTTGTATTTTATTATAATTGTCTCTTATAGTATTTGTCAATTAACATGGAACTGTTGTTAGCGTTTGTACTTGCTCATATCCTGACAGGATAAACTTTGTTGTTTTTCAGAGGATTTAGATGCAGATTGCCCGACCTACTACGGGTATGGCATAGATGGAGCCTACGACCAGGACCAGCCTGTGGACCCGGTGCTCGTAGAGGATGCACCGCCAGTAGTGACCTAGTTTACCTAGATTTTGTCTGGATTACATTCCAGTTTGATACTTTGAGACGTGTAGTATTTATTTGGGATATTGTTTTATGTCTTGGATTTTGAACTTGTGATTGTGGCTCAGCACTATTTCAGACTATTTACTTCATCTTTATCATTATCTTTATCTTTATCTTTATCATCGTGCTTATCTTTCTTAGATTATGTGATTGAGTGGTGATTATATTCCTCTGTGCGGAGATAAAAGGTTATATTATTATGTCTATAGATTTTAGATATTCTAGATGACCTTTTTAGCGTTCTACCGCCGATACTGTGGCGTAGGCTGGACGTACCCACGTGCTCGTGCCCCTAAACAGGGTGCGGGTCATGACACATTTTTGTGGTGGCCCATGCAGGTCAGAGTCGCAACTAGTACAATTTTGTAATGGTACTCGACTTAAATAATTATGAGCCTGCTATTAGGATGTAGGTTTTAGGTTAGATAGGAGTTACTCAATCACATATTAGAAAAATTCTAATCTTTTGATTATCAAGACAACTCTCCTTACATTTCAAATAAATTATCTTCATTGATGATATCTTATCATGTGCCATATTGATCTCTTTGCTTAGGACTTTTGAGAGATTCATGTGACGACCCTTGAGAATCTTGTTTGAACGTCAACTTAAAATCCTTTCCTTTTGTTTCTGTTCACCCTTGCTCTTGTTATTGAATTTGATTTGATAGATCATCGCTGGTTTTGATTGGCATATCGAGATGAATTTTATGGGTCGAGTTAAGATATCTTTTGATAACATATGTTGACGGAATAACAGGGAAGGTAAACGTCTACTTAGTTATGGAACCTGGAGTTTATTGCAGCTATATTAGCCGATGTGGCAAAAATGTAAGGACCTGACTTCGTATGTACATATCTTGGTTATGAGAATTAGGATTTCTCGCAGTCAAACTACTCGATGTGACGAGGATTCCAGATGACATGATTATAGAGGTGCATACCCAGTTATGGAATCTATCATTTATTGCAGCCTTGCTTACTGGCGTGGCAAGGATTCTGAGTATCATGATTTTGGACTGACGTGTATGATTATCAGATTGTATCTTGAGAAGGGTCCTAACATGTCATCTTTATCATTTCACTTCTGTTATTATAGATTCTGTTCCATCCCCAATTAGCTTAGGAGTAAGGATACCTTCGGTTCTTTATTCCAGGTGTCTCATTTCATTATAGGTTCTTCGTAGTATGATGGTTTGGTGACTTGCAATTGGTCTGTGTCCTTGAGTATTAGTGTTAATAGTTTAGAGTATGGTTAGGAAGTATTATATATGATTGTTGATAATTGAATAAAGATGAGAAATCCTAGGGTGATTAATAAGTGTTAAGGTAGGAGTTGCACGAGGTACCAGAATAGGAGGAGTACCCTAGTAGCTAGAGACAAAGTATTTCAAGTGTTATAGAAGTTTAGGCACCAACAATTTAGTGTCTAGTTGGAGGAGAGACATGAACAACCTAGTATAGGGGTACCATCCAAGTATCATATAGATGAGTTAGTGCCTTGTGTAGACAACGTCAAGACTTGGGTAGACACCCTAGAGGGAGTATCCTAGATAGATGAATGTTCTTCCGTGACTTTGATTTCTGGAGCGTCAGAGATGTCAATCTCTAGAAACTTCTTTCATGAGTTTGTAGTAGACAAGATTATCTTCATTTTGATATATCATGTCCCACTCGAACTCGTTCTCTTGTACTATCTTTGTATCACACAACTTCTGGATCAATTTAGGCCATTGATCATTCCCACTTTTATTTATGATTATCATATGTACATTGCCATGAATTTTAATTTAGGAGCACAAGACTAGTTGTTTTCTCAAAATCAACTTCATATGCATGATCTAGACAAGACACCCTACGCCCATGACCTTCGTGTCCCACTCAGACATACCATCTTGTGCTTCATTTTATCATACGACTTTCCTGACATAAGGCCCAATCTTGATTCATGTAAGCCCACTTCCCAAATTTTCAATTTTTTTTGTTTATGATTAATTTTATGGTCATTGGGAGTCATGCCAAAGCTTGTTGGTGAGTTATGACCACCTTGTGGTCACATGATCTCTAGATGGGTTCTATATGCATTCTGTAGCTATATTATATTTTATTATAATTTTTAGACATTTTTATATATTTTTAAATATTTATTCTATGAAGATTTATATTTATGAATGACTTTCATAATTTATTTTGAGGCCATTTGTGACTATTTTGAGACCCATTATTTTTTTAGGCTCTATTAGGTTAAATATATTTTCTGTATTTTTCTACAATTTTTCTAGAATTTTTAGATAATTAAATATAGGAAAAACTTATTTTCTAAGACTTCTAGAATTTACTGTGCAAGACTATGAGAAAATATTGACCCCAAATATTTTTCTAGGGTTCTATATGTTATTTTATATTTTCTGGAATTTTTACAGATTTTTCTGATATTTTTACATATTTATTTTGAGTTATTTGATTAAAAACTGATTAAAAATTCATTTCTGGTAATTAAAAACCTATTTTCCTAAAATATTACACAGTCAACCGTACCCTGGCCCACCTGTCGGCGCCCGCTACAGTAACCGCCTCTCTCTCTCTCTCTCCTATATATATGCATTGTATATTCACAAACCCTAATTAATTATAGCCTCCTCCTTTTGGAGTTTGATCCCGGTGATTCCCCGACTTCCCGAGGCGATTGCCGTCAACTCGGACCTCATTTTCGTGTGCCGTTTTTTTTGTTGGAAGCGTATTGAGGTATAGTTTCTGAATATCTAATTTGTTTTCATAATTTCCGAACTTAAATTTCTGGAAAATTCGTAGAGTGCTAGTTGTCCGAAATTTGACACGTTTAGGTGTTTTCGAGATTCCGGGAGAACCAGAAATCAAAATCATGAACCGTTTGAAATTTTAGAAAGATAACACAGAGCTCTACGACATATATTTTTTCTAGGAATTATTTCGTTCATCTATTATTTTATTTATTCTGTTGAACTCAAAATTGATCGGTTGATCACCGTTTTGGTCATGATTAGCCATAACGGCGATATCTTTTGACCAAAACATGATTTTGTGGCACGGTTGATTCCAGCGCACTCGTGGCACTGAAATCTACCAAGGTACACTTTCAAAATCTAGAGTTCACAGCATTTGACTAAATAGTCAATGGCACGCCTCGATTTGCGTGCCATGGTTTCCAAAATTGGAAACATGACTTTGATGGCCAGGCTTGAATGTTTAGATTATATTCAGTTATTAGGTTAAATTAGGTTTTTAAGTGAATTATTCTAGAATTAATTATTATTAGGTTAGTAACCCAACTAGCCACTATTTAGAACTAGAACATTAGAATAGATTTGCGGCTTTCGTGCACGGTTCGTGGTACGACATATGTTATAGGATGACAGCTTTAAGATTGGAATTTCTCTCATCCTCTACTTGTGGCTACAGTTTGTGCAAGGATTCAGAAAAGTACAGTATTGCATTTATATTTTTGTTCATTATAACGTTTACTCTATAGTTTTTTTGTTTGATATCCCGTTGAGTCATTGCTTGATATTCCATTGAGACACATTTATGACATGGTAGTTATCGTATCCTTCTTAGTGTATCATTGACCGTTATTGATTGTTAGAGAGTCGGAAGGAGAAATACTTGGTAAATACGTGAACAAACCCAATTATCGTTACCGACTGATAGCTAAGTCATACACACCCACGTATGAGTTAGCCGTACCAATTACTGAATGATAGCCATCGTATGATGTGCCGTATTAGCCCAGCCATTCACGTATTAAAAGGTATTTCACACACACATAGTGGTTCCTATTTTTCCTTCATCTAGTCCATTATCTTGTTAGTTCACATCTTGCTAGTTTATATCATGCCAGTTTATATCTTGTTAGATCCCATCTTGCTAGTTTACATTTTGCTAGTTCATATCTTGCTTGTTAGATCCCATCTTTATATACTTTTATCATCATTGTTCTCGCTTGTTCTAACTTATTTTGGACTAACAACATTAATTGCAATATGGTTGTACTCTGCTCCTTTCCTGACTGGATCGTTGTTATAGGTGAGGTTGACATGCCTACTCTTGCACTATGGACCATACGAGGGGGAGATAGAGACTCGAAGGCTAAACCATAGAAGACTAGTTAGTTGTGTGGTAGTTTTCTATAAATGTAAAAGCTTACTTCTTCAAATGTAAAACTTCTATATTTTATAAAGTTAATTTAGTTGTTGTGAATGAGCAGTTAGTATTTGTGAGCATTTTGTTTATTGCGGTCTAGACAGCGTGCTACCACCGATACCATGGCGTAGGCTGGGCTTGGACACGTCTCGTATCCAAAAAGCGGGTGCGGGTCGTGACAAGTTTTTATGGTGGCCCATACAGGTCTATTTTCGCAAAAGATTGCGAACTTGTGGTAGTACTTAAGTTAGTCGTACTACTGCAAGCCTGCGACTAGTATGCTCATTCACAATTAGGATTGATTTAATTTTAGGAGAATAAATAGGACTAGGAGTCCCTTATTCAATTTGACCCTTGGATATTTAAGATTGTTAAATAGGCCATGTGATTTAGCCAATCATTTATTGAAGTCTCGGTATGGATAAATTAAAGAATTTTTCTAAGAGAATATGTTATTTTGTTTTGACATGTTGGTAGAATCCAAGGTGGGTAGAATATACGTTTGGTAAGTTAGGCCTTCATAGAATTCAATTCCTAATTTAGATCATTTGTGCCATTTTTATCTTCCTCCTTCTCTAAACCTCGTTTTATTTTCAAAACTATTTTGTGATCGTTTTGTTTTCAAAACTGACACTTTTATTCAAGGACATATACTTACATTTTCGTATCATGATCGACTTGATTGAATTTATGGAAGCTTCTTGAAATTTTTATGGATATAGTTGAAATAATTTTCGATGACTTACAATGGTAAGGCAGATGCGCACTGTCTCCATTTATTTAAATTATAGAGACTGCGGGTTCACTACCGTCAGCAGCGCACTGGCGTGGCATGATCCCTAAGTTAAAATAATTTTAAGTATGCGTAGGTTGTCGAATATTACTAAAACTATATCCTAGTTGTATTATTGATCTTTTGATTTATTATGTCAATATTGGGTAGAGTTGATAAAGTGTTTGATAACATATTATACTCGAGACATGAAACTAAGGGTTCACGGCAGCCAGATGTACACTGGCGAGGCATGGATTCTCGGTTAAATGACTTCAGATATACTTATAATTTTCGAATATCATAGCGACTATATCTTTTATTGGCATACGACTATTAAATTTTTTCTTTTAAATTTATTTGATGTCTTATTTCTTGTTACCACATTCTCTACAACTACTAGTTCCTTATTTCTCTCATATTTTTCTATTTTTGAATCGTCATCTTTTAAACCTATTTTGATTTCCTTCCACTATATTTCTAAAACGTACTTAGATTTCGATTCTATACGCCTGATCAATTTCGATCATTTATCACATTATTTTCTTGATTATATTCTTTGTCGTGCTTATTCATATCGATTGGTCATGTCATATTTTGATGATATTCTTGGTTGTGCCTATTTGTATATTTTGAAATTTCGAGGACGAAATTTTTCTAAGGTGGGTAGATTTGTAAGCCCACTTCCCAAATTTTTAATTTTTTTTAAATTTTTTTGTTTATGATTAATTTTATGGTCATTGGAAGTCATGCCAAAGCTTCTTGGTGAGTTATGACCATCTTGTGGTGACATGATCTCTAGATAGGGTCTATATGCATTTTGTAGCTATATTATATTTTATTATAATTTTTAGACATTTTTATATATTTTTAAATATTTATTCTATGAAGATTTATATTTATGAATGACTTTCATAATTTATTTTGAGACTATTTATGAATATTTTGAGAACCATTATTTTTCTTTAGGCTTTATTAGGTTAAATATATTTTCTGTATTTTTCTACAATTTTTCTGGAATTTTTAGATAATTAAATATAGGAAAAACCTATTTTCTAAGACTTCTAGAATTTACTGTGCAAGCCTATGAGCAAATATTGACCCCAAATATTTTTCTAGGGTTCTATATGTTATTTTACATTTTTTGGAATTTTTACAGATTTTTTTTATATTTTTACATATTTATTTTGAGTTATTTGATTAAAAACTGATTAAAAATTCATTTCTGGTAATTAAAAACCTATTTTCCTAAAATATTACACAGTCAGCCGTACCCTGTCCCACCTGTCGGCGCCCACTACAGTAACCGCCTCTCTCTCTCTCTCTCCTATATATATGCATTGTATATTCACAAACCCTAATAATTATAGCCTCCTCCTTTTGGAGTTTGATCCCGGTGATTTCCCGACTTCCCGAGGCGATTGCCGTCAACTCGGACCTCATTTTCGTGTGCTGTTTTTTTATTGGAAGCGTATTGAGGTATAGTTTTTGAATATCTTATTTGTTTTCGTAATTTCTGAACCTAAATTTCTGGAAAATTCGTAGAGTGCTAGTTGTCCGAAATTTGACACGTTTCGGTGTTTTCGAGATTCCGGGAGAACCAGAAATCAAAATCACGAACCGTTTGAAGTTTTGGAAAGCTAACACAGACTCTACGATATATATTTTTTCCAAAAATTATTTCATTCATCTATTATTTTATTTATTCTGTTGAACTCAGAATTGATCGGTTGATCACCGTTTTGGTCATGATTAGCCATAACGGCGATATCTTTGACCAAAACGTGATTTTGTGGCACGGTTGATTCAAGCGTACTCGTGGCACTGAAATCTACCAAGGTGCACTTTCAAAATCTAGAGTTCACAACGTTTGACTAAATAGTCAATGGCACGTCTCGATTTGCGTGCCATAGTTTCCAAAATTGGAAACATGACTTTTGATGGCTAGACTTGAATGTTTAGATTATATTCAAATTATTATTAGGTTAAATTAGGTTTTAAGTAAATTATTCCAAAATTAATTATTATTAGATTAGTAACCCAACTAGCCACTATTTAGAACTAGAATATTAGAATTGATTTGCGGTTTTCATGCACGGTTCGTGGTGCGATATGTGTTATAGGTTGACAGCTTCTAGATTGGAATTTCTCTCATCCTCTACTTATGGCTACAGTTTGTGCAAGGATTCAGGCAAGTACAGTATTGCATTTATGTTTTAGTTCATTATAACGTTTACTCTATAGTTTTCATGTTTGATATCCCGTTGAGTCATTGTTTGATATTCCATTGAGACACAATTATGACACGGTAGTTATCGTATCCTTCTTAGTGTATCATTGACCGTTATTGATTGTTAGAGAGTCGGGAGGGAAAATACTCGGTAAATATGTGAATAAACCCAATTACCGTTACCGAATGATAGCTAAGTCATACACACCCACGTATGAGTTAGCCGTACCAATTACTGAATAATAGCCATCGTATGATGTGCCGTATTAGTCCAGCCGTTCACGTATTAAAAGGTATTTCACACACACATAGTGGTTCCTATTTTTCCTTCATCTAGTCCATTATCTTGTTAGTTCACATCTTGCTAGTTTACATCTTGCCAGTTTATATCTTGTTAGATCCCATCTTGCTAGTTACATTTTGCTAGTTAATATCTTGATCGTTCGTACCTGGCTAGTACTAGTTCTTTATATACTCTTTGTCATCATTGTTTCTCTCTTGTTCTAACTTATTTTGGACTAACAACATTAATTGCAATATGGTTGTACTCTGCTCCTTTCCTGACTGGATCATTGTTATAGGTGAGGTTGACATGCCTACTCTTGCGCTATGGACCATACGAGGGGGAGATAGAGACTCGAAGGCTAAACCATAGAAGACTAGTTAGTTGTGTGGTAGTTTTCTATAAATGTAAAAGCTTATATTCTTCTTCAAATGTAAAACTTCTATATTTCATAAAGTTAATTTAGTTGTTGTGAATGAGCAGTTAGTATTTGTGAGCATTTTATTTATTGCGGTCTAGACTGCGTACTACTGCCGATACCACGGCGTAGGCTGGGCTTGGACACGTCTCGTATCCAAAAAGCGGGTGCAGGTCGTGACAATTCACCCCCACGAAGTCACTTTTATTTCCGACTCGAATTGGGGGCACCATTTCGACCAAAACTTGTTGACCCAAAATATGGACACGACCCACATTAAGCCTACTACCCCCATAACACTTGTGTCCAATGCAACTGAGCCTCGCATGCTACTTATTTACCCGCATTCATTTGAGGAAGACAATAGAAGGTAGTATCACATAAGTGTAGTATAGTATCCTGGATAAAGTGTGCCAGTAAGTTGAGTTTGTCATAGTCGAAACCATAGTATACAGTAGTATTATAACTGGTAACCCTTTGTAGATAGTTCTTCTGTTATCATGATAATTATCAGTTTTCGTTATTATGTTTAGTGATAACATGTCTTACAACCTTTAGTGATTCCTTGGTTTTCACCTACCTTTTCAGTATGCCATCCGTGACCATAGCCCATCGACTGAGAGCAGCTACAATTTCGGATAGGACTGGTAGCGTACTTCCACCTCCTAATGCTCAGGAGGTAGTGACCCCTCCGTTTGACCAGGGGTAGTTGCACCACCTTCCTTTGAGGAGGTGGTAGCAGACTTACCAGAGAGTTTTCCTACCATTCAAGAGAGGGCTGCAGTTTCGTCCGAAACCGAGAGTCTTCCTCCGCCTCCTCCTCTGCCTCCTGGAGTGGTGCCTCATACCATATACTCAGAAGTTTTGCCCATTGATAGAACCCATATATCTGGACTCCTTCGGGACGTGTTAGAGACACAAAAAGTTTAAACCGAGATATTAAGGGAACAGAATCAGAGGATCCGGGAGCTGAGAGACCTAGTGCGTTCTCGAAGAAAAGAGTCTAGTTCCAAGAGAGTAAGGAGAAGTATCCGCCCTGGGCCTAAAATGTGCCCAAACTTTCAGCCTATGTCGTATATTCCAGTTTGGATTCCTGCTCAGCAGAGACCAGTAGAATGGGTGCTTACTTGTAACTTCAGTAAGAAGCCGGGGCATGTAAGGATCAACTGTAGGAAGAGGAAGGGATTGTACCTATTTTGTGGGTTAGCTACACACCTGATGCGAGACTGTCCAAGTGTACCCTTCACAGCTAAAGCCCCGGTTCAGAGAGGGAGTCCCAGCCACTAGACCGGGTTGGAGGTAAGCAACTAATCTAGATGTTGGTTGTTTCTTGAGATAAGTTAGAGATGATAACTAGAATAGTAACCTTATCTACGATTGATTTTATTTGCAATAGAATTTATATAGACGAGTAAAAATACAAGTGTTAACACTAGGAGCTAGTATCATATCATAGTAGGTGAACATATAGATAGTAGATCAAGTATAGACTTCGGGTGGCTCGGGTTAGACAGCGACATTGGTCTGATAGCCACCGGAGACCATTAGATTTCGAGGTTCGTATCAGTTTTTTTTTGTTTCTGTTTGTTCTTGCTTGTGATTGTTTGCTTTAGGGTCTTGTATTGAGTCTTGTCTTGTGTCTAGGTTGGCGATATGGTGTTTCTGAGGATTTTTTCGACACGGGACACGATTCGCTTTGGCCGAGGCGGGGAGCTTAGTCCGCGCTTCATCGGACCTTTCACAATTCTTGAAAGGGTCGGTGCAGTGGCCTATCGACTAGACTTACCACCGCTCGAGGGAGTTCATAGCATGTTCCATGCGTCACAGTTGAGGCGGTACGTGGCAGACCCTAGTCACGTATTGGATCACTTCGAGTTAGAGGTAGGGCCTACTCTCCGCTATCCAGAGCAGCCTGTGGAGATTCTGGATCGTCGGAAGAAGGTGCTCCGAAACCAAGTTACTCATTTGGTTCATGTCGCATGGAGGCATCACTCTCCAGGTGAGTCTACCTGGGAAAGAGAGGACGAGATGCGGAAGCGTTACCCTTATCTCTTCGAGCCTTGACGTATTATTCTCCTTGTTGATTGCTTGCGTGATTTGTGCTAGTTGCTCTAATTTCGAGGACGAATTTTTTTAGGAGGGTAGACTTGTCAACCCCATTTTCTTGAATAAGGCTAATATGGTCATTTACATTATTTTATTATTCTAATATTATTTAAATTATTATTGCTAGTGTTTTTACATTATTAGTTAAATAGGTATTTTGTTGATATAGATATATACATGTTCAATAGAGTTTTTATTTATAAAAATCTTTAATATATTAAATAAATATTGAATATAAAATATTTTTTATTTATAAATAAAATAATATTTTTGTATATATATTTATTTATTTGGTATTATTCTATTTATGGAGTTTCTATATGTATGTATGTATATATATATATATATATATATATATATATTATATATATATATATATATATATATATATATATATATATATATATTATATATATATATATATATATATAAATATATATATATATATATATATATATATATATATATATATATATATATATATATATATATATATACTTTATATATATATAAAGTATATAAAGAAAAAAAAAGTCAAAATAGAAAAAATGAGAGTCAAATCACAGGAAAAAGTCAAAATTAAATCAAACAAACACACACACAAATTGAGCATAGCAGCCCTTAGCAAAGGGTCGAGACCCCCTTAACTACGGAAACCCGACAAGACGTATATATAGAGATAGAGAGATCGAGAGAGAGAGAGAGAGAGAATTTCACAAAAACCCTAACCCAAACCTAGCGTCGACACACCCCCGCCGCCTTTCGATGACCCAGCGCCACCACCACGACCGTCGGAGCTGCCTTCGATGGCCGGAACATGTGCGCGCACACGCGTGTTTGACAGCAGCAGCGAGCACCGCGGAGCCGACTTTGGAGCGATGTTTCACCGCGCTCGCTCGATCAATTTTCGAGCCGTTTTTTTTGGTATCATCCTAACCTATACATCTTTAATCTCCTTCAAATAGTTTATGCCGATTCGCATCATGTGCGACGAAAATGTGTTCCAAAATCGAGAAAAACTTGATTTATTAGACGTTAGAAACTGTCCCGAAACCCCAACTTTGTGGCCAATTTACGACCAGCGTGTTGCTAGTTTTCACAATCGGTCTAAAGAGACTTGTAGACAACATTTAGGAGATCAAAACCTTTCTTGTAGATTTAATTTTTATGCATTATGAAGGAAGTTAATGGTTTGTGAAGTTGGATAAAAAACTGGTTTTCAAAACTGAATTTTTAGAAAAGTTGTCTCGATACGACGTTCATTCCGTCAATCCGGGCGACGTGGTCGCGAACCGAAAGTATCGAAGGTGCGTATCGACTTCTTGGATTGTGGGCTTTGACAAAATTCAAATTGGTCACGTGTGCGCGACAAATTTAATATGTATCCGTCAAAATTTACCTTATCGGCCTTTTTATAAATTTGTCAATTACTTTGTGCACGCTCATCATATCGAGACGAAAATTGTGCCAACAGGACCATATCATTTTTCTGGTCCTGTATGCCAAGTTTGGTCTGAATCTGAGAAGGACGACCGGAACGCTATTTTAGCAGGTCCGTGACCCGATCCAACGGACGAATTTGTGCACGGCCCACCAGAATCCAACTTTGGACATATGATTGGGTTCGTCTCGTCAAACTGGACCTGTAGACATATAGTTTGATGACTTTAGAGACTGTAGGTTCTGGCACATTTTTCGGTGCAGTGGGTCCAACGGCGGACACCATTTTGACCCAAAATTACCGTTTTGCTCTTGTATCCAGAATTGGACTTATGGATAAGCTTTTCTAGCTAATTTGACCATTCTGAGAACGTTGATAATATTTGTTTCATTATTAGGGACTGTTGTGCGAGTTGACCGTTCGTGGCTCTTTGAGTGGTTTATAGTTCGATTTTCTCAACTCAGGACAGTAGACAAGTACATTCTCTGATATTTTTATTGCTTTGATGTCTACTATATCCGATTCAGTTATAGTGTTATACTTGATTCTCGACACGAGGATACATGGACTAGTATACGTGAATCTCATCATGAGATGTCATTCCTGGTTTACCTGGTATATGAGTACATAATTCGATTATTTTCTGTACTTGTATAGACACCGATTTGGAAGTGGGCTAGCCCACTTCTTTTCGAATCCCGTGTCATGACCTGTCATGTCTGGAATCAATATACTACTAGGGGATAGGGAGTTATTAGAGGTTATGTGATCATTACCCTTACTTGTTTATTACTTGTGCATAGTGCCACCATCACCACACGTAGGGTATAGCCTGATCTTATACTACTTGTGCACAGCTTTTCATTTTGGCCGGCCTGATCCCTAAACTATTATACTACTTGTGCATAGTCGGTCAAATGGAATAGCCTGATCTTGACCCAAGCCGATCACATAACGCTCTAATATCTCATGGCACTTTCTTTTTATGTTTACATCATACCTCGGATTACTTTCCACTGTTTATATTCCAGTTTTATCTTATATCTCACACATGAAATGATATCCAGTTCTTTTGTATTGTTTTACTTTCAGTCTAGATATTTTATCTTGTATTTTATTATAATTGTCTCTTATAGTATTTGTCAATTCACATGGAGCAGCTGTTAGCATTTATACTTGCTCATATCCTGATAGGATAAATCCCATTGTTTTTCAGAGGATTTAGATGCAGATTGCCCGACCTACTACGGGTTTGGCATATATGGAGTCTACGACCAGGACCAGCCTGTGGACCCGGTGCTCGTAGTGGACGCACTGCCAGTAGTGACCTAGTTTACCTAGATTTTGTCTGGATTACATTCCAGTTTGATACTTTGAGACGTATAGTATTTATTTAGGATATTATTTTATGTCTTGGATTCTGAACTTGTGATTGTGGCTCAGCACTATTTCAGACTATTTACTTCATCTTTATCTTTATCTTTATCTTTATCATCGTGCTTATCTTCCTTAGATTATGTGATTGAGTGGTGATTATATTCCTCCGTACGGAGATGACAAGTTATATTATTGTGTCTTAGATTCTATATATTCTAGATGACCTTTACAGCGTTCTACCGCTGATACTGCGGCGTAGGCTGGACGTACCCACATGCTCGTTCCCCTAAACAGGGTGCGGGTCGTGACATCTGTCATGGGGTTTATCAACAAGGTTACCACCAATCATTATTCTTGCAGGCTTTTTGTAACCGTCTATGACAATTAACCAGAGGTCAAAGTCAAGTGACTTAAGGAAGAAAATCAAGGGATAGTTGGTTCCATTAAATAGATGAGACATATTTGTGGATTGGCCTTCACCAGTGAGTATAGATTTCACGGTTGCTATATGTATTCTCTAGAATGTTAGGTTAAGATAATATAACCTGCTCTAATACAAATTGTAGGACCGTAGAGCACATCTAGAGGGAGGGTGAATAGAGTGTAGTGGAATAATAATCCCCAAATAAAAATAAGCAGCAGTTAACCAACTATAATAACAAAATAAGATTGTGTAAAGTAAATGATTTCAGAAAAAAAATGCATATACCAAGGTTTATATTGGTTTTCTTCTGAGAGGATTAGTCCAGTCTCGAAAATTTTAGATCGACGTTGAATCCACTATAAAGTGAAATGCAAGCTTTTATCCGAAGCACTTGCAACTTCTTACAGACTTTTGTGCTTTTGATCTGAAGTGCACGTCCACTTCAAAACCATAAGCTTTTGATGCGAAGAGCTTGTCGACTTCAACTCAGATGAAAACAAAATTATTTTTAAGCCTTTTTACAACTCGAACCAACTTCTAAATTGAACCACACCGGCACTGGACTAGCTAGGAGTTGTAAAGCTTGGAATGGGAAGTTTAAAGCTTAAAGGAATTCTTAAAGGGATAGAAGAAGATAAGAGTGAGTTGATATGAAATGAATAAAAAACTCTTCTATTTTTAAGGTTCCTGGGGACTGAACTCGGGTAGAGTTTGGTTCCCTAACGTTCAAAAATATAAACGTTGGGAGCCTGGTCTTTAGGTGGACCCTATAATTAGGGTTGATGGGTCAAGGTGACCAAGTTCGGCCTGAGTTCGGTCCAAGTTATCCGACTTTGGTTCCTTTGTATCCAGCAGGGTCCTGGTCTGATTTGGTGCGTTGTGGTTTTGAATTGAGCTGGGTTTTGTTTTATGAACTGAACAGGGTCTAAGAGTAGGTTTGACTTTTTGATAGAGGGGCTAGGAAGTAAACCAAGTGCCAATTGCGCCTTGATGTACATATTTTTTCTAGACTCAATGAAAACAAAAATACGTAATAAAATAAAAAATTATCCCGTTCAGCAACTTGGATGAAGACATATTGCAGTCGTTATAGAAGTAGTCCAGTAAGTAGCCTTCTTCAGTTGTCTAGAATATAAGTTGTATCGCATCAGAGTTTTGTCGATTATCAAAATCGGTTTGATCATGACCTTTGGGCCAACTGGAGCAACCACCTCTTCATTTCTTCATTCCAAAGCCTTCTTCATTCTTCCACTTCCATCTCCAATTTTTACATAGAAGCCCAAACCCCAAAATTATCTTCTCCCTTCCCAAATCTACTCAAATCTAACCTTCATTCATCCTCTCCATTGAGATCAAGAGCTTGAAAAGCACAAGTGAAGGCAAGAATGAGCTAGCTCGATGAGGGATAGTGTCTAAATTGCCATCTCTGTGTCCAACTCCGTAGATATATATATATATATATATATATATATATATATATATATATATATATATATATATATATATATATATATATATATATATATATATATATATATTGGGAACCTCTTCCCAATTGGTAACGACTTTTTCCCCCAATATGTGTCCATGTTTAACTTTAGGAAATTTGGTAGGAGACCCAATTTTTTAGATCTAGCCCATTAGGAATAGAATCGGTGGGTAGAAAAACATTTTCTATTAAGATTTAATAGCTAGAACTAGTGATTTGGCATGGGTATGCAATTCGTATCCACCAAGTGTTCGATTCATGGATTTGCATTGTATTTGAGTCTAATTTTGGTGGAAATTGATCTCATCATGCCCGAATTAGGATACGTGGCATCGTATCATGACAATTTGTGATACGTACGGTCAATTTAGAAATAATACAATTTGGTGTGATACATGTCAATCGATATGTGCCATATATTGTATTATATCTATTTTTAGCCTAAATTGAGATGTAGCATGTAATTAGTGAATTAGGGGTGCATATCCTAATTGGGTGCATTGGCTCTATAGAGCATATCATGGATTTTGGATGTGTTCAACCTGTGCTATAAAGGGGGAATAGTTGTAGGTGAAAATATATATGTATATTATGTGTGGTATACATTTTAGGATACCAATTGGTATCATGGGATATACATGTGTGTTATATACACTACAAGAAAATGTAGCATTTATGGCGCTCAACTTACGGCGCGTAGTTGCTGCGCATTGTAAATGACACTATTTTATAGCATGCAAATATGTACACCGTAAAAGAGTTATTTTTTGTCTTTTTACGGCGTGTCTGATATGCACCCCATAATTGAAGACTCATTTAAGGCATGTATTTTTGTGCGTTGTAATTGAAGACTCATTTACGGCATTCATTTTTGCGTGTTGTAATCGAAGACTCATTTACGTCATACATTTTTGTGTGTTGCAGTTGAAGACTCATTTATGACAAGCATTTCTGCGTGTTGTAAATGAAATTCATTTACAGCATGCATTTTTGTGAGTTGTAAATGATTGTAGTTGTTTATTAAAAAAATTAGTTTTCCTCCTAAAAAAATTTTGCCCTTAAGTTTTCATTTTCCTCTTATGACATTGGGGAAATAACCACATTTTGGACTCATTTATGATATGTATTTGTGTGAGACTCATTGTGAGATATATTTGTGTGGGTTGTAGTTGAAGACTCATCTACAACATGCATTTTTGTACGTTGTTGTTGAAGACTTATTTATGGAAGGCTTGAATGCACATTGTAAAAAAGGTTTTTTCCCTCTTAAAATTTTACTCTTAATTTTTTAGTTCCCCACCAAGTCCACGTACATATTTCTCCTCTTCAGCAAATCATTTATTCTTTTTAGTAGTTTCCCATGAGAGAGAGACTTAATCGATCCCCTAATGTACGCAGCTCCACTCATGTCGAGCCTCCTTCTTCGGGCCAACGCTGCAGCCGCTCGAGCGCCACCTTTCGGTCAGAGCCCCCTTCCGCGGCTAGGCTTCAACATCAAGCCGCCTTGAACTGTCATTCGTCCCATCTTCGAATCCGGTACGGAGCTTACATATCCGGTCGGTAGCCAGGCGCCCGACGTCTACATCTACCTCCATGTTGTTTCTCTTCTTCATCTTCCTCGATAACACCCGATAAAACCCTAACCCCCTAAATCCCCCAAACTGCATATCTACGTCTCTGTGTCCCTCGTTAATCTGTTCGTCGACCCCCACAACAAGGATAGGATTATCCTCTCTAACGTTGTCGACCCCCAACATCGTCGAAGTTGGGGAACACGGAGGCCCTGGGACTATGCAGAGGGGCCGCTTTCATCCTCATGACGCGAAAAGGACAACTTCCTCACTATCGACGTGCTTGGCATGATCCCCTATCTTATGGATGAGTGCAAGCTAAAGTTCTAACTAGGCTTCCTTTTCCTTACAATTTTGATTTGATTCATTTTTTATTCAACGATTTCTAACTAGGTTTTCTTGATTTTGGTCATGAATGGAAGCTGGGACACCTTTGATTAGATGAACAGGTGAGCTCTGATCTAGGTCTTGGTCATTTGGTTTTTTCTATTAATGATTGTTGTTGAATATGAATAATATTTCGATCTTTGGTTTGCTACTTTCATAATTATGCTCAAAATAAGAAAATTTTGGATGAATTTTTGCTCTATTAAGTTTGGATAGCTCTAGCTTTTTGAGAAAAATTTCATTTGTCATCAATGGTTTGAATTTCAAGTGTTTGACAAAATTAATGGTATGGCATTCCACGTTATAATCGGCTAAAAGAAAATTTGTATTTACGATCGATCCATTAGGCATAATAGCCAAGGGCATATATGCAAGTACAATCGGAGATAGTCCTTCTCAAAGCTAATGTGTGGGACTATGTGTCACTCCCGTTTCCCGTTATATGTATTTTCAGTATACGTGTACGTATTTCTGACAAATGTCAGGTGGCCTGTGTTATGACTTGTCCTGTTTAGCTTGATCCTGGTTTAATCTTGCCCTGGTTTATTTGGTTGGGTTCAACATGACTTCGCTTGACTTGGTTTATTTTGGTTTATCTTGGCTTGGCTTGGTTTAGTTTATTTTGGTTTGAGATGAGAAGGGTTGCTATATAAGTCAACTATCCTCTCACTCTCTCTTCATTTACTTCTTCTTCTTCTCCATTACTCCTCCCACCCACCCAAGAAACCCTAGGCAAGTGCAACTTGCTTCACGATGGATCTTCTATTTTTATTTATCTATTCTCTTCTCCACTTGATTCTAAGCCTCTTTAGAACTTGGCATTTTTGGTTTTTATGGATAGATTTTTGTAGATCTAAGTTTCGATCTTTTTTTTTTGGTTTTGATCTAGTAAAGCTTGGTATTTCCTAAGTTTTGAGCATGACATGTTAACATGAACCCTTCTTGATAATCTTGATAGAGGCCTGTCGGGGCGTACTCTTGACAAGCACTCTTGACATGATAAGCAACTTGACATAACATGTATAATCTTGATAGTGGCCCTTCGAGGCGCACTCCTGACAATTAATCTTGACAAGTAACAAGTAACCTGACATGACATGATAATCTTGAAAGGCTGTTGCGACGGCTACCCTGACTTGCTAAGTAACTCTTGTCATGACACTGTGGTTGATTCTCTTAATTATACCTGTACAAACTACATATCTTGTCTTGCATCATGTCTAGGACATGGATTCCTGGTTACAATGGTCAGCAATTCATAATGAATCTGACTAGGTTAAACACTAGATTGATCAAGTAGTTCATATAGAGAGATTTTTCCAGTTACAAGCAATCCTGTTATCCCGACCATACCTGAGTGGACTTGTAGCCTGCCGACGAGTAGGGCACATTTCTAGTCCACTGTCATGTGGGGCACTTCTTGAACACAAATGTACTAAGGTACAGCAAGTATCTTGTAAGTTATGCAATCATGTAATCTTGATAACTCTAAGCAACCTCGCCTGGATAACCTGGATAGCTGCAGGGCTTGTGACATGGGAATATCTCAAATGTATCTTGTTAGTAACTAGGCCTGTGATAACCCTAGTTAGCTAATGTTAGCAAGCTGTTAGACATGATTGGTCGTGCCTGAATGCTTGCCTCGTAGTTAACATGGGAATTATATTCTGCTTCTTATTTTCATAATGCAAGCTCTTATTTTATTTTAACCTTATCTTCTTGTTACTTAATCATGTTTATTATTTATATCTTATGTTTATTAACCAGCTGGGTTTAGTTCCTAAGTGAAGCCTCCCTTATGGCACTTGCTCTTTCTGGGGTCTGATCTAGCTGGTTTTATATAGCCAGATTTTGGAGTAGCACCCGAGAATCTACCTGCCTTCCAGCCAGATGGTGAATACTAGACGCAACCCTGGCAACGAGTGGATTTCTTATTTTGCTCTCCCACTCTATTGTATGTCTGATGATCTAATATCTTATAATATTTATTTGTTTTCTTGAGATTGAGACAATAGGCTTGTTCTTGACCATAAGAGACTGATGGCTTGTAGTTAAACCCTCATGCATCTAGACAGCTGTGACCGTATTGCGAGGTGGGTTGCACTTCAATGTACGTAGCTGGCTATGTCTGTCTCTCGCTCTCTAGTATTCTAGATCTGGGGCGTGACACTATGTACAGTACAATTTCTACTTCTCAAGTATTTGTCTATCTTTTATCTTGCTGCCTTAATTTGTGTGGTATTTTCCATAGACTTTTATTATTGAACTTGAAATCATCTCCAAAGTGACTATAAGGATACCCTTGGTGGCATTTTTGTGCCTTAAGATCCATGAGAAAACATATGGTTAAGGCGAAGAAAAAAGAGCATCATGGTCTATCAGATAACCTACATGATCAATCAAAATGTCGTCCAGGAATTAGGACCCAAGCAGATTTTTAGTCAGAGCTATATGACATAATAGGTTCTCAACTAAATTCACTAGGTTCTTCAGAAGTGTTGAATGAAGCAGTTTTACACGGTGGCGATATGAAGAAAATATCTAATTAGTGTCAGCTATAATTTCCTAAGCGATGGGTGATTGTACTTCTTTGTTTCTTGGTGTTTCTTCTCGATATTATGGATCGAATAAGCAAGTTTTAAAATGGTCCTTTGATGGCTAGAAGAGATATCTTAATAATTTTATATAACTTTGGTTAATGTATGTTATTATTTTTTGCTGTGAAATTTGCATAAAATGATGCGTAGTTAAGACTTATCATATATAACATCTTCTAAATTTAATTAATTTAATATAGGTGAATATGAGTATCCTTCTAATGTCACTTGTGAGGACACTATGTGGATTAGATGACTCGGTGACACTAATACAAGGAAATTGGGAGAAAGATGGAAATAAATAAATTTATATCCTAATGTGTAGATGAAGCTGCATGTGTTGACTTATGGTAGAAACCATACTTGTTTTAATTAGTAGGATAAGAAGAGAGAACTAAATTTTATAGAAGGATTGAAGGGTTAGCTAAATGTCTTCTTGATGCTGAAAGGAGATTGATAGCATATGGGTTGGAAGGACGTCATCCCAGGCTGTAGGAAATCTCATTCTATGCAGTTTAAACCCTTGGAAGTCTCAATTCGGACTTATTTTGAGGAAGTTATGGTCATGGCAAGTTTTTGGAACTTCTATGGCTGAACTTGTTGTTTGGGGGACGACGAACCCCATGCGCCGAAACCCCCATGCGCCTGGGAGGCCATGCGCCGAGAGGCCATGAGCCATGAAGTCCCAACAACGCATCTTTTGACTCCGAGCATGTCATGCGTATAAGTTCCATACGCGCATGTACTGAAGATGCATCGTGAGTCTTCCATTGTGATGTGCCTATATCTGGCTATGCACCTCTTTGGCCATGTGCCTATATCTGGCCATGCGCCTCTTTGGCCATGCGCCTATATCTGGCCATGCGCTTATATCTGGCCATGTGCCTATATCTGGCTATGTGCCTCTTTGGCCGTACGCCTATATCTGGCTATGTGCCTACCTCGTCCATACGCCATCCTGACCCTGGTGTCCATTCATGCCCAGGCGCCCATGCTTGCCTAGGCGCCCATCCGTCGTTAGGCGCCCATTGTGATTTGCCTACCCCCTGCACCTTCCTTGTTCTTGCAGTTGTCTACATGTTTTGTTATATACATGTGTCCTGAGTTTTGACCCGACCAGAGCATGACCTGACTTGGCTGTAACAAAAACTTGACTTGCACTTGAGCTTTGACTTGGACTTGAATATGATAATTCTAGGCTATGATCTGAACTTAACATAAACACGACATGATAACTCCTTTGGTGGCCCATCGTGGCACACTCTTGACTAGTAATTCTTGATATGACAAGTACTTATAGCATGAGCACGACATATTAACATGAACCCTTCCTGATAATCTTGATAGTGGCCCGTCGGGGCGCACTCTTGATAAGCACTCTTGACATGATAAGCAACTTGACATAACATGTAAAATCTTGATAGTGGCCCTTCGAGGCACACGCCTGACAATTAATCTTGACAAGTAACAAGTAACCTGACATGACATGATAATCTTGAAAGGCTGTTGCGACGGATACCCTGACTTTCTAAGTAACTCTTGTCTTGACACTGTGGTTGATTCTCTTGATTGTGCATGTACAAACTACTTGTCTGTCTTGCATCATGTCTAGGACATGGATTTCTGGTGACAACGGTCAGGAATTAATAATGAATCTGACTAGGTTAAACACTAGGTTGATCAAGTAGTTCATATAGAGAGATTTTTCCAGTTACAGGCAATTTCGTTATCCCAACCACACCTGAGTGGACTTGTAGCCTACCGAAGAGTAGGGCACATTTCTAGTCCACTGTCATATGGGGCACTTCTTGAACACAAATGTTTTAAGGTACAGCAAGTATCTTGTAACTTATGTAACTCATGTAATCTTGATAACTCTAAGCAACCTCGTCTGGATAACCTGGATAGCTACAAGGCTTGTGACATGGAATATCTCAAATGCATCTTGTTAGTAACTAGGCCTGTGATAACCCTAATTAGCTAATGTTAGCAAGCCGTTAGACTTGATTGGCTGTGCCTGAATGCTTGCCTCGTGGTTAACATGGGAATTATATTCTTCCTCTTGTTTTCATAATGCAAGCTCTTGTTTTATTCTAACCTTGTCTTCTTGTTACTTAATCATGTTCATTATTTATATCTTCTGTTTATTAACATGCTGGTTTTAGTTCCTAAGTGTAGCCTCTCTTGTGGCACTTGCTCTTTCTGGGGTCTGACCTAGCTGGTTTTGTATAGCCAGATTTTGGAGTAGCACCTGAGAATCTACCTACCTTCCAGCCAGATGGTGAACACTATACGCAACCCTGGCAACGAGTGGGTTTCTTATTTTGCTCTCCCACTGTATTGTAAAATTATTCTTTTGAGACTTTTAGCTGCCGAACAAGTGTTAGCTCGTGTTGAAACTTATATTCTGTCTGCCTAAGCCTGCTTAATAATGGACAACATGGACATAATATCAACTAGTAGAAAAACCTTCTGTAAACCCCCAAAAATTCGCTATGATATTTTTTTGTTTATTTTGATAATTATTTTATGTTGGTATTCGTACGTCTAGAGCGAATCCGTATATACGAAGTATTTAAAATTCTTTTTACAAAAGTTTTAATTATAAATATTTTTATAGGAAATAACTATTGTGGATCAATATTATAGGAGGTAAATGTTTTTATATGCCATACAAACTTGATTTTATTTTACTACTACGTAAAAACTATTTTTAAGTATTTATGATAAGTTAGGAAATAATATTTTTGTAAATAATATGTTCTATTCACATGAGCGGTACATAAAATTAAATTCATGTATATTTTAATTTTTAAAAACTAATTATAATTTATTTTATTTGTTTGCAAAGAGATCTTTCAACTATTTAAGTATTTATTATCAAGAATTTTGAAATTAATTATTATTGTTTTTTTACTATTTATAAAAAAAGATAATTAAAAATTTGTTAGATTTAATTATTTAATTATCATGATAATTTAAATTAGAAAATTAATTTTTCTAATTTTGATTTAAATAGTTTAAAATAAAGATAAAGAATGTCTATTTTTTTATGGATTGGTTGAATTGGTTTCAAAATGGTTAAATTAATTGTGAATTGTCTAGCGGGGTTTAAAAATCATAATCCTTATCTAACCAAGATTTTTACCCTATTTATATGTTAGCTTGCCACTATTTTCTTCACACAAATTTCTCTCCAAATTTTCTTCACCTACAATGTGTATATGCATCTTGTCCGTGCATACCAAGCCATATCCATTCACTTCTTCTATTTACATCCAAATTGATTAATGTTCTCATTAAAGAAATTCTCTTTTTCCTTCCATCTATTTTTTCTTATCACAAATTCTTACTATCTTTTTACCGATCAACTAAGTCCGTCTATCCTAGTAGTCCTTAAATTTTGAGGACAAAATTTTTCTAAGGTGGATAGATTTGTCACTCCTCTTCCCGATTTTTTTAAAATTATTTCTATATATTTTAATTATTTTGTCTCAAAGTAAATTTCGTCAAAATTTTGTAAAAGATATTTTGTGATTATTTTTGTTATCAAAAACTAGTTTTAAATTAATGGTTTGAAATAATGTTTCTAAAATAAA
Organism: Iris pallida; assembly: GCA_029216955.1. Lineage (NCBI taxonomy): Eukaryota > Viridiplantae > Streptophyta > Magnoliopsida > Asparagales > Iridaceae > Iris > Iris pallida. The sequence goes on from JANAVB010011797.1 coordinate 2,893,487, forward strand.
ATGTTCTCGAATTTTGTTATTTGAAATATAAAATATGTTGTTATTATTTTCCGTCTTCTAAAAATTAGTTTTTAAAAAAATAGCGATAAAAGATTTTTGTTCATTTATTTTTAAATTAAGATTTGGATTTATAAAAGTAAGTCTTATAATATTTGATGACATCGAGTATTATTTTGATATGATAGTTAGTTATTTGATTATATTTAAATTTATTTAAATTATCTTGGTAGTTATTAACTAAACTTTAAATTATGTTGATAATTTAAATATTGTTTAAAATACTTACGATGACTAATTGTGGCATTATGGTTTGTCTAATCTAGATTTGAAATGTTATTTGATTTAAAGATTTATCTATTATATGATTTAAATTATTTTGATAAATATTAAATATTATTTTAAAGTTATTATGTTGAGTTCGATTTGGATTTCGATTCATATGATTTGAATTATTTGATAATATAGAATAATACTTAGAATTATTATGGTGATCATTTAAAGTATTGCAACCAAATTGATTTATTTTTAATAATTTATTTGATTTAGATTTTTGGGAAGATTTATCCATTAGAAATTCTTATCCTATTAGAATCATATCTAGAATTAACTAGATCGTTTCTTATTTAAACCAATCCTATTCTTATCCAAATTAGTTGGTAATCCTAATCATTCTTATTGATTTAATTCTAATCCTATTATAATTAGTTAATTGCTAACCATTATATATATCTATCGAACCTATGAATAAAATCACCTTTCAAACCATCCTTGTCAAAATTTCTCTCTTTTTTTAGCATAACTAAGCCCAAAATTCGTCATAAATTCAGCCTCAATTTTCAAATGTTGTAGCAACTTCGAATGACCATGACTCCCAACTTCGGACTCCGTTTGACCTCCAATTTTTTTGTTGGAATCGTATTGAGGTATATTTTCTGAATAAAAATTTTATTTTCATAAATTCTGAACTTAAGTTTCTGGAAAATTTGTGGAGTGCCAGTTTTTCGAAATCTGACTCGTTTTAGTATTTTCGAGATTCTGGGAGAACCAGGAATCAGAATCACGAACCGTTTGAAATTTTGAAATGCTGACAGAAAAATATATATCATATATTTTTCCCAAAAAATTTCCAGAATATTTTATATTTGGTTTTTATTTTAGAAGTTTGTCATATCGTTTGATTTCATCTTGTGTAGTCCTTGACTATTTTGTACCCAACGGGATTATCGGTTTCACCAGCAATGACCTCAGGCAAGATACCTTGCCATTAGCTGTTTATTTTACTTTAGCTCATATTCATTCATTTATTCATTATTTATTTTCTGCAAAATAAACTGTGCTACACTGTTATAATTTGATAGATTCTACTGTGTAGTTCTATTTCATGTACTTATTATTTTGATGCATATTAACCTTAGTTTTAACAGACCGCCCAGTTTGTATTGCATTCATAGGCCTTGCCACATTTGTACCACGTTGTTGTGAGTCACATATAGAACTCGGATATGCGTGACTGGCTGGCCACCAGTACGTATAAGTCGTGCGATAGGATTAACCGCTAATAGTGTTTGCATGATTAGTTTGACTTAGCGGTTAATAGAGGTTCTGTGTTGTGGATACGACATAGTAGGTATTGGTCGGGGAGGACAATTCTTAGCATATGGGCTACTAAATACTTCCATTTTGTGATCCGGATGCTCCGCTAGAGATACGGTGTGAGATGACCCTTACTTTACTGACGGCCACTGACGTTCTTCGTAACGTCATGCTCTTACTGATTGGGCCTTTGGTGCCCCAAGGGGTGTAATGCCCCAGTCCCAAAATAGTAGGACTAGAAACATATCATGCCAGTTGTATACATACGAGTAAATATACGGCTCGTATGTATACATAAGCTGTAAAATATAGAAAGCCAAGACACTAAATCTCATCCACAAAGATAAATAATAATATAAAAGCAACTTTGAGTTTGTCATGTATACAATCGTTGGGCAGAGACAAAGTTCACTACCAACCAAATTAAATATGAAAAAATATACAAGGAAATAATTTAGCAAGCGAGAGCAAGTGACGAGTCCAAGAGCAATCATCACGGAGGAAAGAATGGCCTTAGCTAGAGCACCTGCAAGAAATCATGAAACACACACCTGGAGAGATCACCAGGTCCTCAGAGGGACGTAACAAGACACATAATATCATGCCATAAACTGAATAATAAAGCTCAACAGAAAAGTATGCATGAGTAAAGGTTCCTAACCATTCTACGTGGATTATAATTTAGAGGACAACGTTCTACGCAGGGGCTGTCTCGAGCAAGTAATAAAGAGTGGCCAACAAGTAGTGCTCATCCGAGACACTATCGGCCGGGTAACACGTAGCGCTCATCCGAGACACTATCTCCCAAATGTGTAAAATAAAAGTAGCCCCTACGCTAGTAGCTGTCCCCTCCCCCCAATGATACTATACGTGTGTCGTAACCATGACACATAAACACGTGTCGTTTCCACCACACTGTTTTAATATAGATAACTGTCAAGTCTTCTAATCATGCATCTATTGAAAGTTATTCCTACGCATGCGCACGGGGGATCAGCCACACGCAAGTAACTTCTATATGATACTCACAACTCTCACACATAACTCGTGTACCATCGTGACAAGTCAATGAGACACACTAAATTTGACGGGAGTCCCTTAACTCTAAGCCAATTGTATAAATATAGTAATTTGTACCTACATATAACTTAGAAAGAAAACAACTTAAAAATAAGCACAACATGCATGATATTGAATAAAAATTTAAACAGTAAAGGCAAGGTGTCTTGCCTGGTGTTATGCCTGATGTGATTTGATAATCCGACAAGTCATGTTTGCCCATTAGCCATGGTCAATATGAAGGGGTCCGAATTTGCGAGAAAATAGGAAAAGCATAATTAGTCATGAGTAATGGGAATAATTGGAAGAATTTGTGGAGATTACGTACACAAACTTTCTAAAATATTTTTATGTAATCTAATTTGAAATTTTACATTGTTACTAGTCAAATATACGTTTAGATGAATAATCGAAATTTGTTTTTAGGCTAAACTCAAACATGTAAAATATATATAATATACATATCGTAGAAAGGTGAATGTTTGTTAGTCAAAATATTTTAATAAAATATAGAAAAAAAATTTATTAGGACTTTTGAGTGTTTGTTCAAAATAATTTGGAAAATATTATTTTATTTATTTAAATAAACAGGAAATAATTTAATAATAAAAAATCATAGTCATAACAAATTATTTAGATAATACTAACGATGTAATAATAATAGTAATAATAATAATGTTAATAATAATAATAATAATAATATTAAAAACAGTGATAATAATAATGATATTAGTAATAATAATAATAATAAAAATAATGATAACTATAATAATAATAATAATAATCAGTATATGATATATTACTAATAATAATAATAATAATAATAATAATAATAATAATAATAATAAATAATGGTATTAATAACCACTGCTGTTAACTTTTAGAGTAGTACGAATAACGACAGGATCAACACAGCATGATGTGTTTCCTTTCCCCAAAAGTGGTACTATAATTTGCGAGAGAGAGAGAGAATGGGTTGGGATGAAGAGGGTTTACCAGAAGCGATGGTCACGCGCTCGCCGGCGACAGGCTCTGGTCGTGGGCTGGCGGCTGCGGAGAGGCGCCGCGGAGGCGCGGAGCTTCGACAATAGGAAGCCGTCGGGGTCAGCGGGCCGCGTGGGTGAAGCACGACGGACGCGCGCGGATCTGCGGAGGAGTCTCGACGGAAGACGGTGGCGAGGCGTCGTCGAACCGCAGGGGCGGTCGTTAAACCCAGAAAGGCGCTCGCCACCGCGGTCGGGGAGGGGCCAGCCGGAGGAGCCCCGGTGTTGGCCGAGCCGGAGCGCGCGGTGGCTAGGGTTGCTGGCGGTGGGGAGGTGCCATCGTGCGGGTCGCCGAGCCGAGCATGGTGGCTAGGAACGATTCTGGCGAGGTCGGGATCTCGGCGGTGATGGTGACAGAAATTGGTGATAGCGGTGGTGGAGTCATGAAGGGGAGTTTACCGGAGTTGGCGAGAAATTCAGATTCGAGTGCCGGGGTCGGTCGGGTTCGTGGGACAGCGACGGAGGTTTCGACGGAGACGACGGAGGTAAAAGTTCGGGTTTCCTCTTTTCCTTTTCTTTGTTAGGATTATCGGGATGGTGGCGGTGGTAGGCTGTGGTGGTGGCGACGATGATGGTGGGGTGCTGCCGAGAGTTTGGAGATGGGGCACGGTGAAGGCGGGGGAGGATGACGGAGGCAGCGTAGATGGATGGAAGTGGCGGAATTGGGCGTAGGGTTAGATTTCACGTCGTCGTGTCGGGGGCTGTCCGACACGACACGAATAATTGTACTATTGGAATAAGATTTATGTGGGCACAGACACGATACACGAGGATTGGGTTGCACGGACACGATGCACCGCACCGTTGAATATTTGTGGAATAAATGTTGTGGATGAATAATGAATTGGAGGAGTACCTGCCTATTTATAGGATGTGGGAATACCCAGTTAGATAAGGATTGGACCCAATTTAATTATTTAAATCAAATTGGCTTCAATCTACAATTTAAATCTAATTTTAGATAATTTACCATATATGTTTAAAACAAAAATTGAATCCAATCAAATCCAAATCCAAGTCGAACTAGATAAATCTAATCTAAATTATTATAGATAAATTACATTTTCAAATAAAAGCAATTTAAAATCATTTCAAATGTAACTTATCACAACCAATTAAATTTAAACCAAAACACTATTTTTAAAATATTTTTTCAAAAAATAATAAATATTAATTAATTTCAAAAATAGAATTATATTTATAAATTTAATCTTTCGTACCTCATATGAAATAAATATTTGCATAAAATATTGTTTTCTAAAGTACCATTTAAATTATTACCATTAAATTCAAAATATCTTTTTTTTATAAATAATAATAATTAATTAATTTCGAAAATTATAATAAATATTTAAGTATAAATAGAAAATAATTTTCAAACTACATTTTTAATAATTTAGATGAAATAATTTTTGGAAATAAACATAAATAATCAATCTTTTAAAATATCTTCTTGCTAAATTACTTTTAATAAAATAATTATTATATATATTATTTTGAAACCATCATTGATAATAAAATCAAAAATATTTTTCTAAAATATGTATTTCGTACATATTCGCAGTTTCGCACTCGACGAGTAAATACGAAAAACGTAAATTTCCGTGCGACGTATAATGCGACTATGCGACGTATAAAAAAATCAGTACTAAAAATATAGTAGAAATTTATGGGTTTTACATCCTACCCAACTTAAAAGAATTTCGTACTCAAAATTAAGGATTTGCAGGGGTGATAAGGCACAAAACAATTCACAATGCTCAACGAAAGATGCATTAGGAAATCTCTATTTCAATAACGGTAAGGATAATCATGGGTTAACACCAGAAGGAAAATAAGTGGGGGTTTAGAATATGCAATAAAGGTTAGAAAGAATGGATTAAGTACCTAGGAGGTATGATTTGAGAGTAGGTTGAGGGTGATAGGGTAGCTAGAGGAATTTCTATAACCACGCCTCCGTCCTTCTAAAATAGGTAGAGGCGAAAGCAAATAAGGAGTTCAATGACGATTTTATCGAATAAGAATACGTGATTCAAAGGCGACCATATAATTTTAAAAGAATTTTCAAGGCAGTCGCGGAAGAGACTCTAGGGCCCAGTTTAACTATGTCTCCATCCCCGTTTGGATAATATACAAGAAGCGAACCAAGTGCACTATGGTTGATCAGACCATAATACGTCGGTTTCGATTAGACAATGTATTAGTGGGCGCCCACATTAAACGTATGTCATGATCAAGCTTGATAAAGTATAAGCTTGCAAAACTAAGCTATTTTAGCATCATAGGTAGATAAAATAATAAGTAAAGGGTAATGATGAAGGAAATCAATTAGTCCAAGATCTTATAAAATCTAAGTTTCGCCCAAAATTTGGGCCTATGCAGTCGGCTTGGTTTGACTAGATAAGTTAGGGTCTACTGAATTCTATGGTCGAAGGAAACCTACCAATGTAGTCCACACAATGTTGGTTAGGTCGTGAAGTATTCTACCCAACTTACAAGAATTAAACTAATGGTGTGATAGGTCCAGCAATCAAGATAAAATGTAAGGTTAAGCATGTGAGGAATTTAAGTAGAATAAAATTATATATCGAGTCGAAAGAATTGAGTCGAGGTCGAGTCTCATCTATAGTTTTAAGTATATTGGTTTCACGGTAGGGATTAGAGTCCAGTCATTTTGACCCGAAAGTCGTAATATGAAATTAGAGTACAAGGAGACGTGTTTTAGTGGCACGTGATATACCTACATGAAGGTGGGCTCGTCTAGGTCTTACATATGAAAGTTGTGGAAAGGAAATGTCTAGTGTTGTGCTCCAAATATCAAAGTCACGATAAGGACACCAAAGAACTTAAAGTATAAAGTGGGAGTTAATAAGATAATGATTAACGAACCAAATAAATAACCGAGCTAAAGCATGAAATAAAGATAACTTAGATTCTAACAAATCAAGGTAACATAAATTAGGAGTACAGTTTCTAGGGATATGATAGCCACTTAGATGGTGTATGATCAAGGAACAATCTAATCATTTCTCAAGTTTCAAATAATTAGATGGTCATGACAAAAGATCTAGAATTGAGGGTGGGTCGAGTAAGTCAAAAGATATGTTCATTGGTTTGGTCGATGACTAACTATACTTGTGTATATGCAATATCATAATCATAGGTGGCATGACAATCTAGTGTATAATACTTCTATCTCCCTATGGTGGCCTTTCTTGCTCATTGGTCCTCTACCAATATAATCTAATCTAAATTGCAAGTTCCTCGAAGTTTCTCAATAAAATTTTCAAGATACTCCGCCACAATTACCAATTATCTTAGACTGTCAAATTTAATTGAAATCTCTAATCAATCTCGAAATGGTCCTTGTATATCGCAAAATGAACATACTTTTTACCAAAATTTAAATATCCATAAAAAGGCCTTAAACTCGAAATTTAAATAACTCTATAAATCATAGATCATAGGACAAAATTTGAAATTTAAATTTTCCTTCAAAGTCGATATCTTCCAAAAAAAACATTTTTTTTCTCTCTTCAAAATTTAATAAACTTATAAATCGTACGCACAATTTAAAAACTCAAGTTCTCTCCCTTCTAAACTTTCATCTCTCTAGTCGTCTAGAAAATCATAATTTAAACTCTTTAAATAATCTTGAGATAAACTCTATCATATTACAATCCAAACTTAAGTTAACCGTAAATCAAATGTCACAATGTAAAAATTTAAATCATAACTATTTCACAATTTCAAAATTTATAAAAAATTTGCTTTCTCGATCTAGCTATCCTCTTGTGTATACCACCTTGTAAATTTAAAGTAAATTTTCAACTATCCTTTGATGGCGGTAATATGCTACTACCCAACTTGGAATTAACTAATCCTTATGATCATATCTCTAGGAAAAATAAATGTCTTTATACTCAAATATAACCTCAATGGATATTTAATTGTCAATGCAATCTATCTAACCATGTGTTTAACCTATGGGCATATACTAGTGTAGTTATCTTACTAAACACGAAACTAAGAAATTTACGGTAGAAGGAGTCAAGCAAGATGCAATTCAAGGAGGTCGAACGAGAGTTCAGAATTTGAAGTCAAGAAAGGATATCAAGTAGGTGGATGAGATTCTAGACTCTAATCCTATATTGCAGGCCCTTTTGGTACAGTCATGTAACCGAAAATGGCAAACTAGACCTGCATGGGCTACCACAAAAATATGAAACGCCCCAGTCCCAAAATAGTAGGACTAGAAACGTATCATGCCAGTTGTATACATACGAGTAAATATACGGCTCGTATGTATACATAAGCTGTAAAATATAGAAAGTCAAGACACTAAATCTCATCCACAAAGATAAATAATAATATAAAAGCAACTTTGAGTTTGTCATGTATACAATCATTGGGCGGAGACAAAGTCCACTACCAACCAAATTAAATATGGAAAAATATACAAGGAAAGAATTTAGCAAGCGAGAGCAAGTGACAAGTCCAAGAGCAATCATCACGGAGGAAAAAATGGCCTTAGCTAGAGCACCTGCAAGAAATCACGAAACGCACACCTGGAGAGATCACCAGGTCCTTAGAGGGACGTAACAAGACACATAATATCATGCCATAAACTGAATAATAAAGCTCAACAGAAAAGTATGCATAAGTAAAGGTTCCTAACCATTCTACGTGGATTGCAATTTAGAGGACAACGTTCTACGGAGGGGCTGTCTCAAGCAAGTAACAAAGAGTGGCCAACAAGTAGCGCTCATCCGAGACACTATCTCCCAAATGTGTAAAATAAAAGTAGCCCCTACGCTAGTAGCTGTCCCCTCCCCCCAATGATACTATACGTGTGTCGTAACCATGACACACAAACACGTGTCATTTCCACCACACTGTTTTAATATAGATAACTGTCAAGTCTTCTAATCATGCATTTATTGACAGTTATTCCTACGCATGCGCACGGGGGATCAGCCCACACGCAAGTGACCTCTATATGATACTCACAACTCTCACACACAACTCATGTACCATCGTGACAAGTCAATGAGACATACTAAATTTGACGGTAGTCCCTTAACTCTAAGCCAATTATATAAATATAGTAATTTGCACCTACATATAACTTAGAAAGAAAATAACTTAAAAATAAACACAATATGCATGATATTGAGCAAAAATTTAAACAGTAAAGGCAAGGTGTCTTGCCTGGTGTTATGCCTGATGTGATGTGATAATCCGACAAGTCTTGTTTGCCCATTACCCATGGTCAATGTGAAGGGGTCCAAATTCGCGAGAAAATAGGAAAAGCATAATTAGTCATGAGTAATGGGGATAATTGGAAGAATTTGTGGAGATTACGTATACAAACTTTTTAAAATATTTTTATGTAATCTAATTTGAAATTTTACATTGTTACTAGTCAAATATACGTTTAGATAAATAATCGAAATTCGTTTTTAGGCTAAACTCAAACATGTAAAATATATATAATATACATATCGTAGAAAGGTAAATGTTTGTTAGTCAAAATATTTTAATAAAATATAGAAAAAAAATTATTAGGACTTTTGAGTGTTTGTTCAAAATAATTTGGAAAATATTATTTTATTTATTTAAATAAACAGGAAATAATTTAATAATAAAAAATCATAGTCATAACAAATTATTTAGATAATACTAAAGATGTAATAATAATAGTAAAAATAATAATGGTAATAATAATAATAATAATATTAAAAACAGTGATAATAATAATAATATTAGTAATAATAATAATAAAAAAATAATGATAACTATAATAATAATAATAATAATCAGTATATGATATATTACTAATAATAATAATAATAATAATAATAATAATAATAATAATAATAATAAATAATGGTATTAATAACCACTGCTGTTAACTTTTAGAGTAGTACGAATAACGACAGGATCAACACAGCATGCTGTGTTTTCTTTCCCCAAAAGTGGTGCTATAATTTGCGAAAGAGAGAGAATGGGTTGGGATGAAGAGGGTTTACCAGAAGCGACGGTCGCGCGCTCGCCGGCGGCGGGCTCTGGTCGTGGGCTGGCGGCACCGGAGAGGCGCCACGGAGGCGCGGAGCTTCGACAATAGAAAGTCGCTGGGGTCAGCGGGCCGCGTGGGTGAATCACGGCGGACGCGCACGGATCTGCGGAGGAGTCTCGACGGAAGATGGTGGCGAGGCGTCGTCGAACCGCAGGGGCGGTCGTTAATCCCAGAAAGGCGCTCGCCACCGCGGTCGGGGAGGGGCTAGCCGGAGGAGCACCGGTGTTGGCTGAGCCGGAGTGCACGGTGGCTAGGGTTGCTGGCGGTGGGGAGGCGCCATCGCACGGGTCGCTGAGCCGAGCATGGTTGCTGGGAACGATTCTGGCGAGGTCGGGATCTCGGCGGTGATGGTGACAGAAATTGGTGATAGCGGTGGTGGAGTCATAAAGGGGAGTTTACCGGAGTTGGCGAGAAGTTCAGATTCGAGTGCCGGGGTCGGTCGGGTTCGTGGGACAGCGACGGAGGTTTCGACAAAGACGACGGAGGTAAAAGTTTGGGTTTCCTCTTTTCCTTTTCTTTGTTGGGATTATCGAGATGGTGGCGGTGGTAGGCTGTGGTGGTGGCGACGATGATGGTGGGGTGCTGCCGAGAGTTCGGAGACGGGGCACGGTGAAGGCGGAGGAGGATGACGGAGGCAACATAGATGGACGGAAGTGGCAAAATTGGGTATAGGGTTAGATTTTACAACGTCGTGTCGGGGGCTGTCCGACATGACACGGATAATTGTACTATGGAATAAGATTTATGTGGGCACAGACATGATACACGAGGATTGGGTTGCACGGACACGATGCATCGCACCGTTGAATATTTGTGGAATAAATTGTTGTGGATGAATAATGAATTGAAGGAGTACCTGCCTATTTATAGGATGTGGGAATACCCAGTTAGATAAGGATTGGACCCAATTTAATTATTTAAATTCAAATTGGGTTCAATCTACAATTTAAATCTAATTTTAGATAATTTACCATATATGTTTAAAACAAAAATTGAATCCAATCAAATCCAAATCTAAGTCGAACTAGATAAATCTAATCTAAATTATTATAGATAAATTACATTTTCAAATAAAAGCTATTTAAAATCATTTCAAATGTAACTTATCACAACCAATTAAATTTAAATCAAAACACTATTTTTGAAATACTTTTTCAAAAAATAATAAATATTAATTAATTTTGAAAATAGAATTATATTTAGAAATTTAATCTTTCGTACCTCATATGAAATAAATATTTGCATAAAATATTGTTTCCCAAAGTACCATTTAAATTATTACCATTAAATTCAAAATATCTTTTTTTATAAATAATAATAATTAATTAATTTTGAAAATCATAATAAATATTTAAGTATAAATAGGAAATAATTTTTAAACTACATTTTTAATAATTTAGATAAAACAATTTTTGGAAATAAACATAAATAATCAATCTTTTAAAATATCTTCTTGCTAAATTACTTTTAATAAAATAATTATTATATATATTATTTTGAAACCATCATCGATAATAAAATCAAAAATATTTTTCTAAAATATGTATTTCGCACATATTTGCAGTTTTGCACTCGACGAGTAAATACGAAAAACGTAAATTCCCGTGCGACGTATAATACGACTATGCGACGTATAAAAAAATTAGTACTAAAAATATAGTAGAAATTTAGGGGTTTTACAAGGGGGACCATTTCGATCCCATTTTAGCCAGGGCCCACGCGTTGGAGGATGTTCTTAAAACTGCATACACTTAGACTGGTTAGGCTACTTTATCCGTTAGGTACGAGTACTCTTGGTTTGGATACTTGTATCTGGCCGTGGCTTGGAACGGTAACTTATCGCAGACTAGTTTACCACATCTTGTCATTGTTTGGTTGTAGGTGTGGCTCACTACTCCGATGAGAAGGTACTGAACCCTGTTGTGGTCCGGATACCATATTGGATTTGTGACTTGGAAAGATACTTGATCATGGGTTAGTGTGCCATCTCCTGTCCTTGTTTGGTTAAGGGGATGGTGTGCTAATTCAAGGGTGGAGTGTTGGACCATGTTATGATCTGATTGACTTATTATTGAGCAATATTTATTCAGTTTATATGGCATGATATTATGTATCTTGTTACGTCCCTCTGAGGACCTGGTTATCTCTCCAGGTGTGTGTTCTTGTCTTCCGCAGGTACTCTAGCTGAGATCATAATCTTTTCCATTCCTTCGAAGATGACGTGTCTTGGATCTTTCTTGCTACCTTCGCTAAATTATTTCATATGTCATGTACTTCTCTTCTTTTACATAGTTGGTAGTAGATTTGTCTTCGCCCAACATCTTGTACATTAATAATTTAAAGTTGATTTATGTAATATATTTTACTCTTTCATTTTATGGATGAGATTATCTTACTATTGGTTTACTGTATTTTACAGCTTATGTATATATACGAGGTTTCCATATATTGGAGTATACTTCGTATGTATACAGGTGGCATGTCTACGTACCTAGTTCTATGTATTTTGGGACTAGGGCATTACACCCTCATTGTTAAATAACTAAGTGGGAGAGAGAATTTATTTTGTATAAATCCCATGGTCTTTATTACTGGTTTGTAGGTTGTGATTATACCTGTGTGTTGGCTTTAGTGCCTTCCTCCATATTGGATGAGTATAATTATGGATCACCAGTACAAACTTCCTTAGGAATAATTATAGAAAGTTACCTAGTATGTGTTCACTTCTCCATCTAAAGGAACTCATTACAAGATAATGGACTTAGTATTAAGTAATGTATGCACTTAGATACAAATAATGGTATCCTCCCCATCGGAGTTACTGATATTATTTGTATGACCGAAGAAAGACCAACAAATTATTTTTTTTGTCATAAAGTTATGTTGACATGATAGTAAAATTAATAGAAAAAACCTACTTGAACAAAGTTGAATTTGTATACGTCCACACTATCATAGCATACTAAATTTATGGTGTTCAAGGTGTTGGTGAATTTTTTTATTATTGTTTTGTAGGAATCAATATTTAATTAATTCAAAAAGTTTTTTTCCCTACATAATTTTTATTTATGTGATTCTCATGATTTCAAAAATGGGTTCTTTCATTCAACTTATGGTGATTCTTAAAGAAAATAAACTTACTGAACCAAATTATATTAACTAGAAACATAATTTGGATATTGTCCTAATTGCTGAAGAGTACAAATATGTACTCAATAAGGAATGCCCACCTAAGCTTGATGTTAATTCTGATGAAAAGGTCAAAGAGGCTTATAAGAAGTAGATAAAGGCAGATGAGATGGCGCAGTGTTACATTTTGGCATCTATGTCAAATGTACTATAACATTAGCATCAAGCCATGGCCACAGCTTATGACATAATGTATAACCACAAGGAACTCTTCGGACATCTGAGTAGAGCAGCTAGGCAATTTGCTATGAAGTGTTTGACGAATACAAAAATGACTAAAGTATGCCAGTAAGGGATCATGTTCTTAAGATGATGGGTCATCTGAATAAGATGGAGATCCTTGGAGCTAAAATCGATAGGGAATCCTAGGTCGATATTATTTTTGGGACTCTGCCTAAAAGTTTTGACAATTTTTGCCTTAACTACAACATGAACGAAAGGTTATATAGTTTGGCAGAACTTGCGAAAGAGCTACAGGATGCTGATGCACTCTTTATGCAAACTGGTCATATTTATGTTTCTGAAAAAGGCTTCTACTTCTAAGCAAAAAGGCGGTAATGTAACCACCACTTTTCAAAAACAAGAGTAATTTTGAAATTTTGTAAAATTTATCATTTAATAATAGGATTAATGATTTATGGTAAATTTTAATTAATTTAAAATTAATTAATTTGGTGTGTTGTGACTTTGGCCTTTTCACTAGTGTAACCTTAGACCTACTTAGCCTAGAGACTAACCATGACCATGGAGACCTAACCATGTGGTTAGATTAGCAAACTACCACATTTTAGGTTAGGTTAGGGGTATTTTGGTTATTTGAGATTTTTTGATTAATTAGAATTATGATTAATTAATAATGTGCTAATTAAGGTATTAGGCCTTAACCTAAAAATGGCCTAATCTAGATATTGATCATGAGCCTAGATATTACATTGGAAGTTTCTAACAAGATGATAAGGTTAGTGATATCTAGATATTATGTTAAGTTAGATATTTTGGTTAGAAAACCCTAATTTAGATGGGCCTTTAAGTAAAGGCCTGAATTACACTTGCTAGAAGGCTTTAAACCCCAATTGAACTAACCCTAACCCTAGATATTTCCTATGACAGCCGAGGGCATCCCCTCCTTCTATATAAACACATGTTAGACGCCCTTGCCTCTTTTTATTACATCTTCAATCCCTAATTTGTGTTCTTCCCCAAATTCACCCCCTTTATCTAAATCAACACCAAATTGAGCCTAATCAATTACAAATCACTCCCCTACTGTAGAAGAGGTCTCTATTGGCTAGCTAGCAAGGATTGAAAGCAATTTGACCATTGGAGCTTGGTGGAGATCTAAATCTAGAAGGTTTCTTTGAGATTCCAACTCTCAATAGGTAATGGCCTCTAAACCTATTAATATTCTAATTTCTCTTCATAGATACATTCATTTAGGGTCCCCTAGTGTAGACCAAGTTTGGTAGAAAATCGAATCCATTTAGGGTGTGTATCGGAGGAGTATCGGAGTGATATGTAATGTGTTTGATGAAATACCTCAAAGAAATGAATGTTAATGATTTTTAAAACTAATTATTGAAATTGAAGCTAAATATGTGTAGATTGATATTTCCTTCAACTGGGTCAATTTTTGGACACTTTCGTTTCGGTTTTAGGACACGGGGACATAGCACGAGGCTGTGGTGCCATCCCCTGCTACCCGTGTCCTGTTCCTCACTGTACACGACACGTCGTGACATGAATTTTTGTGGACACATGGGGGCAACCTCTGACAGCATATCCCCAAGTTTAGGTCGAATTGATTTCGTTTTCATGAAGTTATTCCACCTACAGTGGTTTTTCTCACACACACACACGAGAATTGAGGCTCTGACATGACCTAAAAACTAGGACACGACATGACTTAGACACTAATCAGTTACATGGACACGTGCACCTAGACCTAGGCTACCCTAGGACACGACCCCATGACCATTAGTTGGACACACGTGTCCCTAGACTGGTCGACACACACGTACCACACCCCATGTGTACTGTCTATACACTTACAGTTGACACCTTTGTTTGACACTGTATTGGACACTTCGAGGACACGTATGCACATGACACTTGGACACTCCCTAACATGCTAAACACCTTGACACACTGACTAGACACATTAGACACTTTGGGTTTTGCATGTTTGGGTTTAAAATAAAATGTCTGATGCACACACACACGTTTCTCTGATTGACTCCTTCCACTTGACACTATGGCACTTGGTTGGATACCTCTGTTGACACATGGTGACACTCACACACTGTATACACTTACAATGCTGGACATACCATGACACTAGACACACTCTATGACTCCATTTTCTTGGTACTATTCTAATACTTGCACTCAAAACTTACTTGTACTTGCACATCATTTGTACACTCTCACACATATGTTAGACACTTCGCGAATACTCTTCACATTACTTGACACCACAGTGACACTCTACACTTGCTGTTATGTTCTCTACTCTAGAGCGACAGTCCATGTTTGGTACTGCCTTGTGGGTGCACAGTTGAATTTAGATGTATTGAGTATCTTTGTATCAGACATTGTGTGGAACATTATTAGTTCACTCTACTTCTTTAGTTGGTGTCTTGTATCTGCGTGTATCGAGCTATCAGAGATTATTTGTCCTGTATACATGATAGCCATTGCATTATCTGTCCATTCATGATAGGTATCAGTAGCATGTTAGGTTTTAGTTCAGAAATGAACATCTTCTTATACTATTAGCCATATATTTATTAGTTTGTTTAGTCCCTATAGTGGCTCCAGTTTTATAACATGTCCAGTCTTGTTATGTATTCAGTCCATTCCTCAAGTATTCAGTTATATTGTAACTTATAATTCAGTCCATTGCCAAGAGTATCTGTCTCATTTCTTTAGTGTTCAAGTCCCTTCAAACATGTATGTCATATCCTTAGCTTTCATTTCAGTCTTAGCTTTCTGTCATGTTCACTACATTATACTGAATATCCATATTACCTTCATGTTCAGTCATTTGGGTTTCATGTTCAGTCCCAAATTACTCTACATCTCAGCCATTTGCATCTTCATTTCAATCCAGCATAATAGTGAATTCCATAGCCTATAACACTATCTCAAATGAGATATTGATGTATCAGTCACCACAAGCTTTAGTCTCATTTCCTTTAGATGTCCTGCATTTTGGACAGTTGGTTGCTTTAGTCCCCTCTATATTTGGTTCAGCCTCATATTGTATTTAGGTGTAGCATACATACATGTTAAGGTAAGGTTACATTATAAATTGTTTGGATATTTAAGTATCATATTTCTTTATTGAGTTTTTAGATGAGGATATTACCTATAGCATGTGGTCAAGTATAGGTATAGGTATGGTAAATGGCCTGGGTTAAGATATTGAGTTATGATATGTATAATATTGGGTATACATGTTGATATATCTATGATATAGGATATGTATTTTGGTTGGATATTTTGAGATACCAATATATGTAAGATATATATGTACTAGATTATAGAGGCCATCCTAGATATTTGTGATATGATATAGGTATAGTATCTTATATTTTTTTTTTTTTAGGTATAGTATCTTATATATATATATATATATATATATATATAAAATATATATATATATATATATATATATATATATATATATATATATATATATATATATATATATATATGGTTACGTTAAAAGTTAGTATAACCTAGAAGTTGACCCAGTTAGATTTAGAGTTGACCAATAGTCCAAATTAGACTAAGTTTGACCTTTGACTCTTAGTTGACTAAGATTGACCTAGTTGACCAATAGCCTAAGTTTGACTAGATGGTTGACCAAATCCTAGATGTAGACTAGAAGTTTGACCCAAGTTTGACCAGGTTGACCAGAGTTGACTTTAACCTAGATTGACCTAGAATTATTTAGATTGCATTGTAAACTTCGATTCTTACATATTAAACACATCATAACCTTTATTGCTCCAAATAGGACATTGTGACTCCGGTTCGGACATATGTATTTATCAGTCCTTTAGGGTACCAGGCGAGTACATTCTCTGATAGTTCTTTTATTTACTTTATCGATTACTGTATTTCAGTTCTAGTTAGTTCTTTTTTATTCATGTTACAAACATGTATTGGTATTTCTGGATTCATGTATGCGACACATACCTTACTGTGTGGCCTCTATTTCTGAATCATCATTGGAATCACCCTGAAAGCATCATCATGTTCTGGCTAGACTTGTATTTACTTTCGTGTCGGGTTATGGATTCACTTGTACTTGTCGGGCAGGGAAATATTTAAGTAAGACATGTAGGCATTTTCCAAATGCTGGAAGAACCCTTTTGCTGGAATGAACTGGAAGAATAGCCATCCCTCTCCTGATCATTGTGCGATGTACCAGATTTACTATAGTCGTTTACATGTCGATCTCCGTATTTTAAAACATACTTGTTGGTGTCATGTTTAGGACTCACCCTGGATTTATTGATCTTGTACTAGATTTATATTGTACTGGACTCACACTGGGATCACACTTGAGTTACATTGTACTGTCTGGACTTATATTATGTTACTCTAGTTCAGCTAGCTTTTATTTACCGTCTTTATTGTCATGATCTTATGATTCGTTACATTACTTTTCTTGTACTTTAACTGTTGCTCTACACCATTACCTGTATAAAACTTCCATGTTCATCAATATAACTTTCTATAACTGCTTTATAGTCTTTGTCATTTACTTGGGATTTATAGATGAGTTGTGCTCATTCCAATCCTGACTGGATACGTTGACAAAATATTACATATGTTTGTCCCGAGGACACTTGCCCTACATGCTATGGACCCGGAGAGGGATTAGCTACCTTGGGCCCCGACTCTCAGGAGTGATCGGGAGACTAGCTAGTAGACTTGTTTAGATTTTATGTTTAGAACTTGAGTTGTAATAACTAGAGATATTTGACTTTGTTTTGAGATTGTTTAAGATATTACTATTTTGGTAGTTTATATTTTGTTGTTGTTTAGTCTTTAGTTAAACTTCTGTGTTATCTAATCGTGCTTAGACTATGATTGAGCTTCATTATATTTATACTTGTCCTCCGTTCGGAGTTGAGACTATGACAAGTATATTATATATTTGCATGAGTTGTTGTTTAGATAGTGACCTAGTACAGCATTCTACCGTCGATTCTGCGGTGTAGGCTGGACGTTGTTACGTACTTGAACCCTTACACCGGGTACAGGTCGTAACACATTTTTAGTGGTAGCCCATACAGGTCGGAAGTCGCATTAGTGCGATATCGTGGTAGTACGATGACTTAGTTGTACTGCTGCCAGCCTGCGATAGGAATTAAGGAATAGGCTTTAGCGGAGAGGAACTTGTTGACACAAAGTCACAGTCAACCGAATATTGATAACATTGACTAAATAATATTTGTAATAATTCAATACGACACACGACGTCTACATTAAGCTCAAGTCAGACGACAGCTCAGTCTCCGCTTCTCAGTTATTTGAGTCTGTATTTTATACTTTTGTTGAGTCTAGACTAATATAAACTGTGTCATGCTGAGCTCTTGAGACTTGACCTATAGCCTACCCAATAATCCTCAAACTCCACCATCCAGAAAAATACCCACTGGCCACTTAGACCAGCTCTGTGCTCTGGAGACAGAGTTCGGGCCGAACTCTGCCTCCACACAGAGTTCGGGCCGAACTCTGTCCCCTAAAAATCAGTATCCCTAATTTTAGGGTTAGCTGGTTGCTAGTTGTCCAACGGCCAAATATTTAAAATTTTCTACCCGAATTCTGGCCGAATTCTGCCTACAAAAACCCTATAAATAGGCCAAGAATTCTCTCATTTCAAATCATCCAATCTTCTCTTCTCTTCTCTCTTATAGCTCAAATAAGCCATACCCTTCCCATCTACTAGCCACAAGCCTCCTAAGTCTCGAGTGCTCAGCATCTCTCAGTTAGGATTCTTGTGCAAGAGTTGAAGAAGTCGCTTGGACAATTCCAAGCAATCGCCACTGCGATTCTCTGTAAGAAGTTGACGTGCTCTTCTGAAGTAAATGCACGGGTTGTAAACTACTATTTCACAAATAGTGGATTTAATCCTGAGCTAGAGTTCTCAGGCCTTGACTAGTCCTCCACGAGGAAAACCAGGTTAAAATCGCTGTGTTTGCGTATGCTTTCTTGCCCTTCATTTACTTTCCGCATTTTACTCTGATTATTTATAATTCGTGAAAGAGTTATTTTTAATTGGTTATTTTCTATATAAACTCTATTCACCCCCCTCTAGAGTTGCCATCTGTTCTTCAATTGGTATCAGAGCTCTGTTCTCTTTACAAGGATTTACATCCTAGAGCTGATCCACGGCAACCACACAATCCTTGATTTCCAATCACGGTGAAGGACAGTCCACTCATAGGCCTCCCCTATTTGATGGAACTAACTACACGTATTAGAAAACAAGGATGAGTTTTTATCTCAAGTCTCTAGACTTTGACCTGTGGACTATCGTCACTGACGGTTACAAAAAGCCCGTCAGGATAGTTGTCAATGGTGATCTCATTGAGAAATCACATGACAAATATTCTGACAAAGAGAAGAAACAGGCAAGTCTAGACGCGAGAGCTATTAATGCTTTATTCTGTGCTATAGACAGGAATGAGTTCAACAGGGTATCCACATGCACCACATCCCACGAAGTATGGAAGCTTCTAGAAGTGACGCATGAAGGAACCACCCAAGTCAAGGAATCAAAAATAAGTCGTCTCACGCAAGAATACGAGGCATTCAAGATGAAGCCAAATGAGACGATCACACAGATGTTCACAAGATTCCTCGACATCATCAACCCCCTGTCTTCACTTGGAAAGCAATATTCAAATCATGAGAAGATTCGCAAGTTGCTTAGGGGGCTACCAAAAATTTGGAACCCTAAGGTGACAGCCATCATAGAAGGAAACGATCTCACAACAATGTCTATGGAGACCTTGATGGGAAAGCTAATGACTCATGAGCTTGACCTCAAGGACTTCGAAGAGCCTGCTCCTAAGGCTAAGGAGATCGCACTCAAAGCTCACCGACGGAGGGCTGAACCCGAAGAGACGGATGACGACAACTCAGAAGATGATGATCAAGCCCTCATGGTTCGCAACTTCAAGAAATTCCTTCGCTTCAACCGAAGAAAGAAGGAACCACAAGAAGATGAAAAGAAGAGCCTACTTGCTATGGTTGCAAGAAGATGGGACATGTCCGAAAAGACTATCCATTCTCAAAGAAAAGCAACCGCTATGAGAAGCCATATAAGAAGACCACTTCAAAGAGATATGCCAACACTAGCATCTGGCATGAAAGCGATGCCAGTGACTCCGAGGAAGAAAAGAACTCTCCTCAAGATACGGCTAATGTTTGCCTAATGGCAACATCCGACAAGGTATCTAACGACACTCTTGACGACTTCACTTTTGATGAACTTGGCGATGCTTTCACTGATTTACTTAGTGACCATAAAAAGGCCATTGGTAAATACAAACAAGCCAAGGACAAAATCAAAAGTCATGAAGTTGAAATACAAAGACTTTCTCTTTTACTTGATAATATTAGAGACACTATACCCACGGATGTCACTGATGAGGTATCTAAGCTTAAAATAAGCTTACATGATGCCGAGGCACGTATTGAGCAACAAACCAAAGAAATTGCAACACTCAACACGGAGCTTGCAGATGAAAAGAATAGACACAAGATCACTATCACTAAGTTGCATGGTTTAAATGCTAAGATCACTGAATTGCAAGCTGTCTCTAAGAAATTAGAGACTAAATTGGGAAAACAGGTTGCTCAACCTCAAACCCAATCACATGAGACACACACAAAGCATAGTACTACTCATACTAGTAAACCACGTCATACTCATGCTGCTCATAATCATGCCTACATATACACACACTTTTACAAACCTCATGCACGTAGAAATAATCATCATATATCACATAAACATCATGCTACTCACAGTCATCATCATGTTGCACAAAAATACAATCAACATCACTTCACATATAGACAATCTCATCATGCCCTGCCATATAGACAACCTCATCATGTCATGCCATATAGACAACCTCATCATGTCATGCCATATAGACAACCTCATCATACCAAGACATATAGACAACATCATACCATGCCATATCAGTCTACATGTCATCAATACTCTTATAGACATTATCAGCATGCTCCTAATGTGAATAGAAATGCTACATGCACCTATTGTGGTCTACATGGACACATATCACCACAATGTAGAATCAGAAGATTAGTTGATAAAAAGATATATGCATGGTTTCCAAAAGCTAACTCATTAGGACCCTCAAGAATTTGGGTACCAAAGGTCACATCTACTCTTGATGTAGGTGGACCTTTCCTCCTCAACTAAGAGTAAGTAGATTCTCGATAGTGGATGCTCGCGGCATATGACAGGAGACGCACATCTTTTTGCATCACTATCGATGAAGAGAGAAGGATATGTATCCTTCGGAAATAACCTAAAAGGTTATATCATAGGTAATGGTATTATTGGCTATCCTCCCTCTCCCGTAATAAAGGATGTCTGTCTAGTGACCGAGTTAAAGCATAACTTGCTCAGCATCAGTCATCTTGCTGACCATGGTTATGACATTAACTTTGGACAAAACAAATGCCTTATTTATGATAGGTCAACAGGAGACATTGCTTTTGAAGGGGTAAGAGAGGACAATATTTATATTTTCTATTTGTCTCTAGATACTAACCATGCAGGTAGATGCCTATATGCTCACAAAGATGAACGGTTACTATGGCACCAGCGTCTTGGTCATGCCAATATGGATAATATATCCAGGCTATCGACCAAGAAGCTAGTTAGAGGCTTGCCCGACATCACATTCAAAAAGGACACCGTATGTGCCGAATGTGAGTTGAACAAGGCAACCAAGTCATCTTTTCATTCCATAAACTCTGTAAGCACTTCTAGACCCTTGCAACTACTCCATATGGATTTATTTGGGCCTAGTAGAGTAGCCAGTCTTGGCGGAAAACTCTATGCCTTTGTTATTGTTGATGATTTTTCAAGATTTACTTAGGTTTTCTTTCTTGCAAATAAAAGTGATGCTATTTCGGTTTTTAAGATTTTTGTCAAGAAAGTTCAAAACGAAAAAGGCTACATGATTACTCGAATCTCAAGTGATCATGGAGGCGAATTCGAAAATTCTGATTGTGAAAGGTTTTGTGATTCTAATGGTTTTGATCATAAGTTTTCTTGTCCAAGAACTCCTCAACAAAATGGTATTGTGGAGCGGAAGAATAGGACTCTTGGCGATATGGCTAGAGTCATGTTGAACAAGTTCTCACTTCCGAAATACTTTTGGGCTGAAGCTGTCAGTACAGCATGCCACATTTTAAATAGGGTACTTATTCGTCCTATTACGAAAAAGACACCCTATGAGCTTTGGTTTGGGAGAACCCCCAATGTTTCTTATTTTAAAGTTTTTGGATGTAGATGTTTTATCCTTAACACCAAAGACAACTTAGGCAAATTTGATGTCAAAGCTGACGATGGTATTTTCCTTGGTTATGCCGCCAAGAGTAAGGGATATAGAGTCTTTAATAAACGCTCACTAATTGTGGAAGAGTCAACAAATGTGACTTTGGATGAAGATAACAGTGCAGCAAGTACTCTTGATGATGACGTTGAGCCATCAACTTCTACTCCAATGAATACTTCTACCGAAATAAATTCTCTGGAGGGCTTGCCAAAGAAATTCTCTTTCAAGCCTTCTCATCCAGAAAATTTAGTGATAGGTGAAGTTTCACGTGGAGTAACTACCAGATCATCACTAAGAGACTCTATTGCTAGCACTGCCTTTATTTCACAAGTTGAGCCGAAAAATATTTCTGAAGCTTTTAATGATGAATTTTGGATTTCTGCTATGCAAGAAGAACTCAACCAATTCGAGAGGAGCCAAGTGTGGGAACTAGTTCCTATACCGGCTAATCATTCGATAATTGGTACTAAATGGGTGTTTAGAAACAAAGTGAATGAAGATGGTTCAGTCACACGCAACAAAGCTCGTCTAGTAGCTCAAGGATACAACCAAGAGGAAGGTATCGACTACGATGAGACGTATGCTCCGGTTGCTAGACTAGAATCCATTCGGATGCTTTGTGCATTTGCAAATTATCAAAATTTCAAATTATTTCAAATGGATATGAAAAGTGCTTTCTTGAATGGATTTATTAAGGAGGAAGTTTATGTTAAACAACCCCCTGGCTTTGAAAATCACAAATTTCCCGACCACGTGCTCAAGCTAAAGAAAGCGCTGTACGGCCTCAAACAAGCCCCTAGAGCTTGGTATGAACGTCTTAGCAACTTCTTGCTTGAGAAAGGTTTTTCAAAAGAGAAAATTGACACTACACTTTTCATAAAGTCTTTGAAGGACACTATTCTCTTAGTACAGATTTATGTAGATGATATTATTTTTGGTTCTACTGATGAGACTCTCTGTCAAGATTTTGTCAAGTGTATGCAGACCGAGTTTGAGATGAGCATGATGGGGGAGCTCAACTACTTTCTTGGGCTGCAAGTCAAATAATTATCAAATGGAACCTTCATCTGTCAGTCGAAGTATACAAAGGACATGCTGAAGAAATTCGAACTTGATAATGTTAAACCAATCAGCACTCCTATGGCTACTTCAACCAAACTGGAACCAGATGAGAGCGGCAAACCCGTAGATCAACGTAAGTATCGAGGTATGATAGGCAGTCTACTTTATCTTACTGCTAGTCGCCCTGATATAATGTTTAGTGTTTGCCTGTGTGCTAGATATCAAGCAAATCCTAAGGAATCATACATGACTGCGGTTAAGCGTATCTTTCGATACCTTAAGGGTACGGTTACAGTGGGCCTATGGTATCCCAAGTCAACATCATTTGACCTCATTGGTTACTCTGATGCTGACTTTGCTGGATGCAAGGTCGACCGTAAAAGTACAAACGGCACATGTCATTTATTAGGAAAGGCTTTAGTCTCTTGGTTTAGCAAGAAGCAGAATTTTGTCGCACTATCCACAACAGAAGCTGAATACATCGCAGCTGGGCATTGTTGTGCACAAATTCTGTAGATGAAGCAAACCCTTGAAGACTACAATCTATCTTTTATGCACATTCTAATATTCTGTGACAACACTAGTGCTATTAACTTGACTAAGAACCCCATCTGTCACTCACGCACAAAACACATTGAAATTAGACACCACTTTTTGCGTGATCATCAGCAAAATGGCACGATTAACTTAGCGTTTATTGACACTGATCATCAGCTAGCAGACTTCTTTACTAAGCCATTATCCGAAGAGCGCTTCAATTTCTTTTGTCGTGAACTTGGAATTTTAGATGAAGCTATCATAAATTAAAACTCACCTGCGTAAATATCGATTATATTATGATTCTCTTACAATAAACTTGCTATAGGTACAAGCCGAAAGGGCCCTTCTGACAACAAGGCGTAAAAGCCTAAGCGACACGGTGCACTAGTCCACAGGACTACCGCTAGCTGGGATTCGGCCCCTGCAGCTAACCCATGGCAACTTCAAACTATTAAATTATGATATATTTCCTTGTTTATTATATGGTTCATTTTGATTTCTTACTGCTGACACACTATTTTTTAATTTTATCCTGCTATTATTCTACTTCTCTATCTAATTGATTGAATCTTTCAAGCTATTTTGTCCTCATATCTTACTTGATTTTCCATACTTAACCATTTTTCCATCATCTAGCCTGATTTCAGTTCTGGAACAAAGACCCAGAACTCGAGCCGAACTCTGCCCCCAACAGAGTTCGGGCCGAGTTCGGTCCTCCTGTTCCAGAATCGGGGACAGCCACAGCCGTTTGATCACATGAGATCCCACGGTCCAGATTTACTCCAACCAAAGAAAACCCTTCCCTTATATTCGGGTTTTTCTCCCTCTCTTTCATTCTTACCTTCACCTTCACCTCTCCAAACATATTTTCTCAAACCCTAACCCTAGTTTTCTCTCCATAGTACTCCATTTCTCACATAAATCAAGGAGAAAGGCTACTTTCTCATTCTCTTTCACTGTTCATCATCTATTTGAGGTATAACTTACTCTATTTCTCTATTTTTGTGCAATGTCTCCTCGCTTGTTCAACCGTGGGAAGAGAATTCGGACCGAGGGAGCATCCTCGTCGAATGCTCCTCCTTCCGTTGAGCAACCCGTTGAACAACATCAACCACCTCATCCATTGTTCAACCCTTCACGTCCACGTGATCCAAACACCTATGACAACCGACTTTTTATGTCACTAGACGTGTCCAATGAATGGTTTAGTGATTTTTGGACACGTCCGGTGTTTGCGGGACATCCCATTAACTTCATAATTTTCTCTCATTATGATGCACTCTTTCATGACCTATGTCTTGACGAACTTGTTACTTCTAATTTGGTCATATATCGTAGTACAATACAAATGTTTTACTGTAATTTGACTCATGATGATACTCACATCTATTCACGTGTTGCGGGTATCGATATCTCATTTGATGACTTTGACTTAGCCGAATATCTTGATCTTCAAGAGCCCAACTCTTGGGAAAAGCTTGTTGAAGCTCGGTCGTTCCGTTTTCCCGACGGAACTTCCCTTGAAAGCTTCAAGGACGACTTGTGTACTCCGAACACACGTCCTCGCAAGCTTATGGCTAAATATCTAAATCCATACTTCTATAAACTTCATCGGATTATTTTCAATACCATTCTACCCAAAGCAGGTTCTACCGATAAAATTACATATTTTGAAATCTCAGCATTGTATCATCTTCACTTTTGTGTTCCTTTCAATCTTCCACGTACCATGATGGACTGGATGATTAACTGTAGGAAGAAACCACGAGCCTTGGTTTATGCCTTATAACTTCCTATGGACTTTCGTGCGTTCCATGTACCTCTCGATGATTGTCCTTTCTTGCCTGCTCCTGTATTCCTTTCCAAGGCACGATGTCTTCAGGCAGTCGTCGCCTCTTCTGACACTTCTGAGCAGTCTGGTGATGAGGAGCCCGATGTCCCTCCACTTGGACAGGATGCGCCACCTCCTCCTGCTACTCTTGACTCCATCCAGACCATGCTCAGAGATCGTTTCGCATTGGAGGACGATCGCTGGACTCAGATGGACTACCGTACTACCCTACAGATGAGTGCCCTCAGCAACTCGCTGCACGATATCCGGTATTCCATGTCTCGTCACCCTTCTATGCCCATTCCCATGGAGCGGGATCCTGGTCGCGCTGGATATCGCATTGACGATCCCTGGGTCATGCGCTACCTGGATCCGGATGCCGCTATTGTGGACCCCAGCCGTTCATTCACTGATCCTTCCGACTCCGCTGGGCCTTCTCGTGCTCCATGATGGAGATGGCTTCCACCAGATGATGCTGCTGCTGATCATAGTTTATGCTTTCTAGTATTTTCAGTTGCTTAGTTGGATTTATGTACTTAGTTTATCAGTACTCTTTATGTTTTAGTTGTGATGACTCTTATATGCTCTAGTTATGAGTTGTGACTCTTATGTACTATTATTCTATGCCATTTGCCTGTTCTGATAGTTAATATGCTGTTTCTTCTCTTTTGGTGTGTTTGTCCATTATTACTTGCTTCTTATTATATTGCTAAATGCCAAAAGGGGGAGAGATATGTATATTCTGCTGGTTATATTCTTTTCTGCTGGTTATATTCTTTTTGGTATAAATGTGCTTTTTGTGCTTTTGGGAGATATTATTTATCAGGCCAACAGGTTCTACGCATTATTTACGGGGGAGCTATTGTTTCTAGCTCGGCATCGTTCACCGGTTACGGGGGAGCTATTATTTCTAGCTTGGCATCAATTATGGGGGAGCTATGTTTTTGTGATCAACTGTGTCCAGGTATGAATATTGAATATACATATATTATTTTGTCAATTATCAATATGGGGGAGATTGTTGACACAAAGTCACAGTCAACCAAATATTGATAACATTGACTAAATAATATTTGTAATAATTTAATACGACACACGACGTCTACATTAAGCTCAAGTCAGACGACAGCTCAGTCTCCGCTTCTCAGTTATTTGAGTCTATATTTTATACTTTTGTTGAGTCTAGACTAATGTAAACTGTGTCATGCTGAGCTCTTGAGACTTGACCTATAGCCTACCCAATAATCCTCAAACTCCACCATCCAGAAAAATATCCACTGGCCACTTAGACCAGCTCTGTGCTCTGGAGACAGAGTTCGGGCCGAACTCTGCCTCCACACAGAGTTCGGGCCGAACTCTGTCCCCTAAAAATTAGCATCCCTAATTTTAGGGTTAGCTGGTTGCTAGTTGTCCAACGGCCAAATATTTGAAATTTCCTACCCGAATTCTGGCCGAATTCTGCCTACAAAAATCCTATAAATAGGCCAAGAATTCTCTCATTTCAAATCATCCAATCTTCTCTTCTCTTCTCTCTTATAGCTCAAATAAGCCATACCCTTCCCATCTACTAGCCACAAGCCTCCTAAGTCTCGAGTGCTCAGTATCTCTCAGTTAGGATTCTTGTGCAAGAGTTGAAGAAGTCGCTTGGACAATTCCAAGCAATCACCACTGCGATTCTCTGTAAGAAGTTGACGTGCTCTTCTGAAGTAAAGGCACGGGTTGTAAACTACTATTTCACAAATAGTGGATTTAATCCTGAGCTAGAGTTCTCAGGCCTGGACTAGTCCTCCACGAGGGAAACCAGGTTAAAATTACTGTGTTTGCGTATGCTTTCTTGCTCTTCATTTACTTTCCGTATTTTACTCTGATTATTTATAATTCGTAAAAGAGTTATTTTTAATTGGTTATTTTCTATATAAACTCTATTCACCCCCCTCTAGAGTTGCCATCTGTTCTTCAGAACTCAATCACAGTTCGGAAAAAATTTGATCTGATTCCTGCCATCAATACATTCTTGCTGATAATTGCCTTCTTTGAAATAAACTGTCCTCCTTTGATTATATCGATTCTTTCTCGGTATTAATTTCCTTATTTGATCTGTCTTCAGGATGGTGGAGACACGATCGCATCATTTTGGTCCAGCAGACAATGGTGAGAGGTCTGCCACCTCTCATCTGATCCAGACAGATGCTGGAGCCATAGCACCTCTTATTTCTGCTCATGTAGGAGCATCGGCAACCTTTAGGGGTGCTCCTCCACCAGTTCGGAGGCCTACCCCGATGATTCAGGATGTACTTCCGCCACCACCGTAGGGGACAGTTGACATCGCACATTTCTTTGCCTTCTTTCGAGATATGATGGTGGCTCAACAGCGCTAGTCGGCAGATATAAGGCAGGGCATCGACAATGCCCATCAGCTGGCCGTGACAGCAATAGAGAAGGTGACCGCCCAGTCGTAGGAAGGTCAGATACAGGTGCAGTACCAGCCGAGGACCCCGAACATTCAGGACTTCCAGAATATACGACCGAGGGACTACCGGATTTCTGAGGGTATCCTATATACCGACGACTAGATCGAGCATATAGAGGAGATCTTTCGCCTCGTACTGATACCAGCTGGGATTCAGATAGAGGTAGCAGGCAGTCAGATGCAAGACCTTGCCCGTACATGGTACCAGATCGACCCCAGAGTTGGTACAGAGGGGAAGACATAGGGAGCTTTCAAGAAGCTCTTCAAGGAGAAGTTCT
Source organism: Iris pallida (assembly GCA_029216955.1). Taxonomy (NCBI): domain Eukaryota; kingdom Viridiplantae; phylum Streptophyta; class Magnoliopsida; order Asparagales; family Iridaceae; genus Iris; species Iris pallida. The sequence continues at coordinate 2,922,254 of JANAVB010011797.1, forward strand.
TCTATAATACAGTACTTGGCGCACTGGAACGCAGTTTGAGAGTCTGGTTCAGGAAACTGGACTGTCACGGAGTATACTGGAGAGTTCTATCATCTGGGCAAATTTGTAGAGGGCCTTAGCGAGTCGACAAAGGCTAGGAGGTTCCGAAAGGGTTTGGTTAAGGAAGTCAAGTCCTTGACCAAGAGCGACAGAGATGCCACCTTCGAGCAGATCTTGGCAGAAGCCATGGCAAGAGAGGATAACTTGGAGCTCAAATCCAAGAGGGGCCGAGATGATACAGGATGGGCTAGTAGGAGTGGAAAGCGCCCCTTTGTGTAGAAAGTAGCACACCATCTGCAGCAGATGTAGGCACCAGCTAGAGTTCAGTAGGTGCAGCATCAGTATCGGGGTCAGGACCCGAAGACGATCAGTTGTTCCTACTGCAAGAAGTCGGAACACATCTAGGAGCAATATAGGAAGAGGCTGAAGGTTTGCTTATTTTGTGGATCCGCTGCTCATCGAATAATGGATTGCCCCACTGCACCTCCAGATAAGGGAGTTAGGCCACCTGTGGCGCAGCACCATGCCCAGCACCAGAGGGGCAGGGCTTTTACGCTGACGGTCGAGGAGACCGACACTATGGGTGACAGATTAGCAGGTCTGTCTTTCCTGTTCTTCTTCTCCATCTTGATGTGTGATTTCACTAGTACATGTCTCTTATAATATGCTAGATAGTGTGGTGACCCTATTCAAGACTGTGAAATCATGACCAGTAGGACTATGATTTGCATGTTATAGATAGTTTTCTTGACTTTGATTGATTGGGGGTTTGACCTAGAAGGAGTACGATCACCATAAATTTTGAGGACGAAATTATTTTAAGGAGGGTAGACTTGTAACTACCACTTTTCAAAAACAAGGGTAATTTTGAAATTATATAAAATTTATCATTTAATAATAGGATTAATGATTTATGGTGAATTTTAATTAATATAAAACTAATTAATTTGGTGTGTTGTGACTTTGGCCTTTTCACTAGTGTAACCTTAGACCTACTTAGCATAGGGACTAACCATGAACATGGAGACCTAACCATGTAATTAGATTAGCAAATTAACACTTTTTAGGTTAGGGGTATTTTGGTCATTTGAGACTTTTTGATTAATTAGAATTATAGTTAATTAATAATGTGCTAATCAAGGTATTAGGACTTCACCTAGAAATGACCTAATCTAGATATTGATCATGAGCCTAGATATTACATTGGAAGTTTCTAACAAGGTGACAAGGTTGGTGATATCTAGAAATTATGTTAAGTTAGATATTTTGGTTAGAAAACCCTAATTTAGATGGGCCTTTTAAGTAAAGGTCTTGAATTACACTTGCTAGAAGGCTTTAAACCCCAATTGAACTAAACCTAACCTTAGATATTTCCTATGACAGCCAAGGGCAGCCCCTCCTCCTATATAAACACATATTAGACCCCATTGCCTCTTTTCATTACATTCAAACCCTAATTTGTGTTCTTCACCAAATTCACCCCCTTTATCCAAATCAACTCCAAATTGAGCCTAATCAATTGCAAATCACTCCCCTACTGTAGAAGAGGTCTCTATTGGCTAGCTAGCAAGGATTTGGAGCAATTTGACCATTGGGGCATGGTAGAGATCTAGATCTAGAAGGTTTCTTTGAGATTCCAACTCTCAATAGGTAATGGCCTCTAAATCCATTAATATTCTAATTTCTCTTCATAGATGCATTTATTTAGGGTCCACCTAGTGTAGGCCAAGTTTGGTACGAAATCGAATCCATTTAGGGTGTGTATCGGACGAGTATCGGAGTGCTATGTGATGTGTTTGATAAAATGCCTCAAAGAAATGAATGTTGATGATTTTTAAAACTAATTATATAAAATTGTAGCTAAATATGTGTAGATTGATATTCCCTTCGACTGAGTCAATTTTTGGACACTTTCGTGCCAGTTTTAGGATACGGGGACACAGCACGAGGCTGTGGTACCTTCCCCTGCTACCCGTGTCATGTTCCTCACTGTACACCACACATCGTGACACGAATTTTTGTGGACACATAGGGGCAACCTCTGACAGCATGCCCGCAAAGTTTGGGTCAAATTGGTTTCGTATTCACGAAGTTATTCCACATGTACTGGTTTTGCTCACACACACACACACACAAGAATTGAGGCTCTGATAAGGCCTAGAAACTATGACACGACACGACTTGGACACTAATCAGTTACATGGACACATGTACCTAGACCTAGGCTACCCTAGGACACAACCCATGACCATTAGTTGGACACACGTGTCCCTAGACTGGTCCACACACACGCACCATACACCTTGTGTACTGTCTGTACACTTACAGTTGACACCTTTGTTTGACACTGTATTGGACACTTCAAGGACACGCACAAGACACTTAGACACTCCCTAACATGGTAAATACCTTGACATACTGATTGAACACATTAAACACTTTGGGTTTTGCATGTTTGGGTTTGAAATGAAATGTCTGATGCACACACACACACGTTTCTCTGATTGGCTCCTTCCACTTGACACTGTGGCACTTGGTTGGACACCTCTCTTGACACAGGGTGACACTTATACACTATATACACTCACCATGCTGGACACACCATGACACTAGATACACTCTATGACTCTATTTCTTTGGTACTGTTCTGACACTTGGACTCAACACTCACTTGTACCTGGACATCACTTGTACACTCTCACACATGTGTTAGACACTTCATGGAAACTCTTCATATTATTTGACACTACAGTGACACTCTACACTTGCTGTTATGTTTTCTACTCTAGAGTGACAGTCCATGTTTGGTGTTGTCTTGTGGGTGCACAGTTGAATTTAGATGTATTGAGTACCTTTGTATCAGACATTGTGTAGAACATTATTAGTTCACTCCACTTCTCTAGTTGGTGTCTTATATCTGAGTATATCGAGCTATCAGAGATCATTTGTCCTGCATTCATGATAGCCATTGCATTATCTGCCCACTCATGATAGGTATCCGTAGCATGTTATGTTTTAGTTCAGAAATGATCTTCTTATACTCTTAGCCATACCTTTATTAGTTTGTTCAGTCCCTATAGTGGCTCCAATTTTATAACATGTCCAGTCTTGTTATATGTTCAGTCCATTCCTCAAGTATTTAGTTATACTGTATCTTATAGTTCAGTCCATTGCCAAGAGTATCTGTCCCATTTCCTTAGTGTTCAAGTCCCTTCAAATATGTATGTCATATCCTTAGCTTTCATTTCAGACTTAGCCATCTATCATGCTCACTACATTATAGTGAATGTCTATATTACCTTCATGTTCAGTCATCTGGGTTTCACGTTCAGTCCCAAATTACTCTACATCTCAGCCATTTGCATCTTCATTTTTGTCTAGCATACTAGTGAATTCCATAGCCTATGACACCATAATGAGATATTGATGTATCAGTCACCACAAGCTTTAGTCTCATTTCCTTTAGATGTCCTGTATTTTGGACAGTTGGTTGCTTTACTCCCCTCTATATTTGGTTCAGCCTCATGTTGCATTTAGGTGTAGCACACATACATGTTAAGGAAAGGTTACATTATAAATTGTTTGGAAATTTGAGTATCATATTTCTTTGTTGAGTTTTTAGATGAGGATATTACCTATAGCATGTGGTCAAGTATAGGTATAGGTATGGTATATGGTCTGGGTTAAGATATTTAGTTATGATATGTATTATATTGGGTATACATGATGATATATTTATGTTATAGGATGTATTTTGGTTGGAGATTTTGAGATACCTATATATGTAAGATATGTATTGTAGGTCCTAAAAATCAATTTGCACCCATCAAAAAAGCAATGAAAACCAAATTGCGCACTTTCAATGAACTGCACAGAAAACAGACTACGCAACAAATCAACTGCGCGAGGTTGAACTGTGCCAATATCCAAGCGCGCTATGCTGACGTGGCAACGTCATCATTACCTGACACAAAATTAGATCTTCTGACAACTGACAGCCCAAAAAGCGAGGAGTCTGTTTGTTTCTCGAGCCGTGCCGCATTCTAGGGCAGCTGTCTAAATCCTAGCGCGGTCCAGCTGTCAACTCCCAGCACAATCTGCCAGCCCATCCGAAGTGCAGTCTGCCAGATCATCTTCAGCGCAGTTCGATCCCAGCGCAGTCTGAAGCTAGCATTGTTCAAATGGCGCGATCCATCAAGATAACTGACATTTTGTACGTGGCTTACATGCCATCAATTGCTCAACACGTGGCAGCTTCCTGTACACGACCAAGCATATTTCAATCAGACAACGCCACGTGTCTAAATACAGTTAGCCCATGATTGAGTAACCACCAAAAGTCAGCGCAACTAGTAGTCTGCGCAGTCCAATGCATGCACAATCCAGCCTGCGCAATTCAGAATAACTACTAATTAGTTATTTCCAGAACTCTATAAATAGAGTTTCAAGTCCTTCGTTAAGGGGATCAGATCATTATTATCATCAGAGATCGGGAGTTCTTATCCAGGTGCTGCTGCATTCTTCAGAGGCTATCGTCTTCAAAGTTCACATCGTCCAAGGGATAAAGCGATCGTCTTCAGATCGGATTCCTATAGTTGTACTTTCCCAGAATTTAATTGTAATCTTCTTACAAAGTTTGTGAAATAAAGACTTTTATTTTGCAAAAAAAATGACGACACTGCTGGGGATGACTTTCTCCTCCGACGAGGAAGTGACAACTCAATATGACATTGCGTCTATCGGAAAGACGCAGAAGACGCTGGATGTGAAAGTCAACCAGACTGCCTACGAGGCGATGATCAACTCTGGGGCTACTCGTCGCACTGCAACCTTTGCCAAGAGCAAGGTCCGTTCAGTGTGGACTCTGAAGTCCTCTACGCAGTCTGCTGTCTCTGCTGCCAAGGAACCAGTAGCCTCTTCTGTCCTTGTGCAAAATACCACCCGTACTACCAAAGCGCAAGTCAGAGCTCCTGCGTAGTGCACTGCTCCTCTTGCTGCCGCATAAGCCACTTCCTATGCTACTCTGGCAAAGTGCAAGACTCCTCTCCCCCTGGCGCAGTTGGCGACCTCCTTCCCTCCTGCGCAATCCACTACTCCTGCAACCAGAGTGCAACTTAAACATTCTGAAGCAAGGACTCCTGCTGCACAAACTACAGTTTTTGTGGCCAAAAGGCCATCTGTCAAAGCTTTCCAAGCGCAATCAGCCAATGCGCATATTGCCACTTCAACCTCTGCGCAAGCTGTTCCAGCGCAGTCTAACAGGGATAGCCCTTTGGCTAATCTCCCTTCTTCTTACAGCAAGGAAAAAAACTCTGCTCCTCTTCCCAAGCATCCTGTTGCTCCAGCACAATCCACTGGGGTTAGTCTGTTGACTGTTCCTCCTCCTCCTCAGAACAAAGGATAAGGACTGTTGGTCTTTTCTCGAACTTCTTCGTTCCACGACTTGGAAGACAACAGAGGAAAATGCTTTTTAGCCAACCCTTCTTCACAAAACAAGGAAAAAGGTCCTTTGGTCTTTTTTCAGTCTTCTCCGATTTTTACCATAGAAGATCCATCTGAACGTGCCTCGGCACCAATCAGTACAAGAACTCTCTCAAACAAGAGTTCTTCTCTCCCTGCCAAAGGGAAATGTACTGATCAAAGAGGTATTATGCCTACTTCGGTAGCGGAACTCCAAGATCTCCCAACTCTCCGGATATCCCGCTCAAAATAGGAAAAATTACTGGTGTCTCAGACAGAAACCCCTGGGGGTGAGTTTGCTAATCTACGGGATTATCTCAATAGACCTCGGTCTACATCAACTTCGGTGAAATGCAAGCAGCCAATGCTGAAGATGAACCTGCATCAGAGGCAAATTTCCAGGATGAAAAATCCTGACACCTATGCTAACGAAGTGAGTACTTCTCTATATACTCACGGGACAAAACATCTGAAGAACCGAAACCATGTTTCGAATGTGGTTAAAGAACATATCCCTCAGACTTCTTCTCGTCCCGTCATTATTCCTGACCTCCGAGAGCACCTCAAGCAAAAACGGGACAACATCTCAACACCTCCAGTTCAACCACTTGAACATCATTGTAATCACAAGGTTGTCATCAAGTGCTATTGCCAGACAACAAAACGATCTGTCTTCGATCGTCTGAATTTTGTAACTTCTGAACCAATGTCATAAGATGAAGACAAAGTGTTGTATGCTTCCATCAACATGGCTTCTCGAGACACTGGGGGTAGAAAGTGTTCCAAACACGGCAAGCCTCGCAGGCCCAGCCAGCGGTACTTAGATTTACTCTAAGAATCTTTTAAAGGAGTATTTCGACACACCCGATCCCCAAGTCGAGACACAATGGGGCATGGGAATCTTCTCCAAGATCCCTCTGGTCGTCTTCCTATTTCTTATTCAGGAGATGATTCCTTCTCTGATTATGATGCATACAGTAAAAGTTCTGAACAGACAGTGTCTTCTATTGTACCTAGAGAAGTGTCAGCATACGTTGTCACTGAAAATCCAGATGCTTCTAGTTCGGCAAATCAAGAACAACAAATAGCTGCACTGGAGGACAAGTTAAAGACCATGGCTGAAATGGTTGCAAGTATGCATTCTATCATCGTGGCTCAACATACAGTACCACCGACCATACCTGCTGTAAACCCTGAGATTATAGCATCGTCGGTACCTGTTAATGCAGGTCTGGGGGTAGTATCTCCTCCAATACCCCATGTACAAATTCAACCCACACCCAGTCAGTCAGGAGCTGGGGGTAGCACTAACCACGCTGTTCCTCCCCTTAACACTATAATTCAGCCTGCTCCTTCTGCATCATCGGAGGATGCTAATGAAGCTGTCAAACTCTTGCGCACTCAATTTGCGGCTTTTAAAGAGAATGACAATTTACAAAGATTGGGGATTAAACAACCCTATCCGGTTGAATGGAAGGAAGTCATATTCCCTCCAAAGTACAAAATTCCTACAATTTTGCTGTTTGACGGCAGCACTTCTCCGAGTCAGTTCATTAACCACTTTGAGGTAATGACTGTTCAACTTCAGCCAAATGACGCTCTTCTTACCAGGGTATTTGTCGGCTGTTTAGCCGGTGTAGCATACGATTGGTACAGAAGCTTGCCTGAGGGCTGTATTACTTCTTTTTCGGGTCTTAAACAAATCTTCTTGGAGCGATTCTACGAGGGAATCAACAACATGACCATGTCGGCCCTCAACAAGATTAAACAAAGAAATAATGAAATCGCTGAGAGTTTCATTGAAAGATTCCACCGAGAAGCATTAAAGATGCCTCCAGGAACTCCGACCGCTGTCACTATAGATACCTGCAAGGTAAATCTTTTGCCTATCATCAGCATGTAGACGGGATCAACTCAATTTCAAGACTGGCCATCATTCATTGTCAACGCTAAAGCAGCTGAAGTTAGCGCTGACAAGTTCAAGCAGTTGGGGGTACACATATCTAACCCCGACCGGGATGAACACCCGACATCTAGTAGCGGTAATCGCCAGAACAACTGCAAGGGTAAAGAGACTTTGAATATTAATTTGAAGAACAAAGAATCTCTGGCTGTTAATGTAGCTCCACCTACATCTACTTCTACTCCTTCTGCCCCTCTACCAAGGGAACCTCGTCCGAAAGTAGAGTACTCCTTTGATGAGAACGACACCGTGAGCATCTTCGATTGCTTGATCAAAAGCAATAAGCTCCAAATCCCAGACCCGAAGAAGCCTGATGAGGTCGGTAAGACTGATCATCCCAAATATTGTGTTTATCACAGGTTCATTGGTCATCCCACTCAATCATGTTATGTGCTCAAAGGCAAGATTCAAGAGTTAGTCAATGCTGGTGTTGTCACCCTTCAACAAGATGAGAAGACTGTTACCGCAAACATGGTCTCAATACAGTTCGGTAACTTCCCTCCACAGATGGTACAGCATGGTGTCATCCCTATCCCCAAGGCCACCCTAGAGATCGAGAATCTCCCTCCTCCACGGAGTGAATGTCTCGTTCCCCTATCTCTTGATAACGGCGAGATTATGTGGATCCATCCTGACCTTGTTGCAGATTTCAAGGCTCCTTTCTCGTCTAAGCAAAAAGACCGCTCCAAGGGCAGAACAAAGATCTGTAATATGGTGTCTTTTGACCCCATAGTTGAAGAGGAAATCATACTGGGTACCAGGTCAGGGAAAGCCTATCTACGAGAATTTCCCGAAAATCAAGAAAACCCTGTCTCTTCTTCTGGTACAATCACCACCATCCTGGGGTTCAACCAAGGAAGAAGTGAGCCTCTGGGCAAGATTCACCTAAAACTCCAAATAGGCAATCTTCGTATGAAGGTGACCTTCTATATTATAGACAACCATGGTTGCTCCTACAATGCTCTTTTAGGGAGACCATTCCTTCACGAACACAACATTGTTCCTTCAACTCTCCATCAAAGTTTCAAATACATTGATGACAATGAAGAGGTTCAGAAAGAGGTTGCGGATCTCTACCCTTTCAAAGGTGTCGAAGCATATTGTAACGATGCTCGCATGTATAAAGATGAGTTCATGAAGGTAGTACTGACTCTGGACACTGAAGAAGAACAAGAGGCACGGCCCACTGACACTCTCATCATACCTGTCAAAGGGCGCGTTTCTCATCCTCAGTCCTCTAAACCATTGGCTATTCACTTGCCAGTCCGGAAGCAATCAACCGATGGTGGTCAAGATCAAAGGGAGCTCACCTCTTCTGAGCCGCTTGTTATCAACCTCCATCGTAACAAAGATCAAAGGGAGCTCACCTCTTCTGAGCCGCTTGTTATCGACCTCCGTCGTAACAAGTCCAATCCTTCTCGCTCTTCTTCTCCCCCTCTTGTAATTAATCTGACCAAGCCTGCTAAGGCTAAAGGTCCTATTGTAAATATGGTTGTACAAATTAATAAAAAAGCATATACTTTCCAGTATACTGATGTCATTTATCATGCTAAATGCTATTTGGATATGTTAGATAGCTTTCAGTCATTTACAATGGGAGTTGTGCAGTCTCTTCAAACAGAGGTCTTACTCGAACACCCAGATGATTCATACTTCGTTGTCCCTTCTCGAAAGAGAGGCGAGAGTCCAATACTTTTTAGTAAAGGGCCAGAACAAAAATTCATCTATACGGATGATAGCAAAAATAACGATATGGGATGTCTCCAACTTCGTCGTTATAGTCAACAACCAAAAGACATCATCAGAAAGATGGGTTATGACTTCAAAAATGGCCTCAACTACGGTAAGGGTAGACGAACTCCTATCCGTACAGTTGTTCCGAAAGGAAAATCAGAGATGTACTACAGCAGGACGAAAAGAGGTCTCGGATATGCTTCACCTCCAGTCTTATCTCCAGAAGTCTCCGGATCCGATAGTGAAGAGCGTTCCAACTCTTCTGATTCAAGATCATGGGATTCTGACACCAGCATTGGTCAAGTTCATTGATTGATTATATCTTCTAATATGGTCTCCGATGAACTTCCAGAAGGCTATGACGAAGATATCGAAGAAAATCCCGAAACAGATACTTGGGCTCAACGAATGGATATCCAATGGGAACTCTGATTCGAACAACAGGAACCTCCTACCGAAGATCAGTTAGTTCAAATTGATGTAGGAGAGAGTGGGTCGCCTCGTCCAATATTTATCAACAAGAACCTTCCAGAGACAGATAAGTAAGAATTAATTCTTCTTATTCGAGAATACATTGATGTCTTTGCTTAGAGTTATGAATACATGCCAGGTTTAGATCCCAAAATTTCTACTCATAAACTGAATATTTTGTCAAATGCAAAGCCAGTTAAACAGCATCAAAGGCGATTCAAGCCAGAAATGATGGATGCGATTGATGATGAAGTCAAAAAGCTTATAGCTTGTGGCTTTATTCGAGAAGAACAACATTCTGATTGGGTAGCTAACGTTGTCCCAGTCTTGAAGAAAACTGGTAAAGTTCGAGTTTGCATCGACTTTCGGGATATTAATGAAGCTTGTCCAAAAGATGAGTTTTCTCTCCCTATCACAGATGTCATGATCGACAATACTTGTGGGTTCGAACGAATATCCTTCATGGATGGATTCTCTGGATACAATCAGATTCGGATGAATCCTGAAGATAAAAAACATACCTCTTTCCGCACTCCTCGCGGAGTCTACTGCTATACCGTGATGCTATTTGGTCTCAAGAACGCTGGTGCAACTTACCAACGAGCTATGAGTACTATCTTTCGAGATCATCTGTGCAAGACTGTCGAATGCTATGTCGACGATATTGATGTCAAGAGTCATCTAAAGGAAGATCACATCCAAGATCTAAGAACAATCTTCAACCTGATGCGCCAACATCAACTCAAAATGAATCCTACCAAGTCATTCTTGTGTGTCTCTAGTGGCAAATTTCTCGACTTCTTCATTACCTCTAAAGGTATCCACGTGGATCCCGAGAAGATCAAAGCCATTCAAGAGATACGTCCTCTACGCAACTTAAAAGAGCTACGAGAATTCTAAGGTTGACTTGCATACATCAGGAGGTTTATTTCAAATCTGTTTGGACGCTGCAGACCATTTACCCAGTTAATGAAGAAGGGTGTATCTTTCATTTGGACCGAAGAATGTCAGCGAGCATTTGACGACATAAAATAATATCTCATGAACCCACCAGTCTTGGTGCCACCAATTTTGGGCATACCATTCTTAATGTATGTCTGTGCTATGGACCATTCATTAGGTGCTTTACTTGCCCAGAAGAACAAAGAAGGCCATGAACAAGCCATCTACTATCTTAGTCGTACTATGATTGGTGCTGAACACCGTTATAGTCCGGTTGAAAAAGAATGCTTAGCTCTTATGTTTGCTGTTCAAAAGATACGGTATTACATTATTGGACAAAATATTCATGTTATATCCCGAGTTAATCCTCTTCGGGTATTAATGAAGAAACCCAGCACACTCAATTCTCGGTTAGCTACATGGGCCATTCTGCTAGCCCAATATGACATGGTATATGTTCCACAAAAGTCTGTCAAGGGTCAAGCGCTGGCGGACTTCTTAGCGGTTCATCCTATACCAGAGACATCCAAACTCTATGATGAAATTCCAGACAAGACATTGGAATCAAATATAATTTCCGAAGAATTTCCTACTTGGCGTCTGTTCTTCGACGGAGCATCCAGGATCGGGCCAAATGGTACTATTGTCGCAGGAGTTGGGGTTGTTCTTATTTCTTCAGACGGGTCAACTATCCAAAGAGCCTATTCCCCATATGAACCCTGCTCCAACAACATAGCAGAATATAATGCTCTACTCATTAGCCTTCAATTAGCTAAACAACTAGACGTTGAATATCTTGAAGTCTATGGCGACTCCAAGCTGGTTGTTAACCAGGTTAGAGGAACTTATGAAGTTCGTCATCACGATCTAGTGCCTTATCATGAAGCGGCAATCAATATGGCTACATCATTCAAAGCCTTCTTCATCGAATATGTTCGCCGAGCTTGCAATACCGAAGTAGATGATTTAGCCAATCTTGCAGCAGTCTTAGCCATCCCTAAAAGATAGCAGGTGGTGGTTGTCTCTAATCGGGAATTGTTTTGCATCGAAAACAATCGTAATATTGAGTTCAGTAATCTTACTGAAGCCAATATTATCAGTGAAGATTGGAGAGCTCCTTTTATTGACTTTGTGGTTCACGATATACTCCCTGAAGATCCTAAAAAAGCAACGAGTATTCGTCGACGGTATCTGCTATTCTACTACAACCAGACTACCAAGACTCTCTATCGACGGACTTATGACGGTCTTCTTTTATGTTGTCTTGCTGGTGATTAAGCAAAGCAAGTGTTACGTAAAGCTCACGATGGTGTTTACAGAGCACATCAACCAGGTCCTAAACTACAAGATTGTATCCGACGCATGGGTTACTACTGGCCCTCTATGGTATCCGATGCCATCGAATATGCAAGGAAATGTCGAGCCTGTCAAATCTATGCAGATTTCATCCATCAACCGTCGGAATTTCTTCATCCGACTGCTGCTTCCTGGCCTTTCGAAGCTTGGGGCATGGATATTATAGGTCCCATCAATCCTCCTTCATCTAAAGGACATCGGTTCATACTAGCAATAACCGACTACTTCTCCAAATAGGCTGAAGCTATACCTCTGGCTGAAGTTAAGACCAGTAGCGTCATCAACTTCGTCAAACACCATGTCATCTATAGATTTGGTGTACCTCGAAGGATCATTCACGATAATGGACCACAGTCCATTAGCCAGAAGTATACCAGGTTTTGTGACGATCATCGGAATGACAATGTTACTTCGACAGCTTACAATCCTGCTGCTAATGGTTTGGCTGAAGCCTTCAACTAGACTATCATCAAACTCCTTAAGAAGTTTGTGTCCACTAACAAACGAAACTGGAGTGAAAAGCTTGGAGAATGTCTATGGGCCTACCGTACTACGGTCCGTAACCCTGTAGGCTGTACACATTTTTCTCTTGTGTATGGTTGTGAAGCTGTTCTACCTTTGGAACATCAGATCCTATCCATGCGGATTGCCATTGCCAATGAGGTCACTAAAGAGAACAATGACCTCCTTCGACTTCAAGAATTAGAAGCGCTCGACGAGAAACGGTTATTGGCTCAACAGCATATTGAGTTATATCAAGCCCGAATCTCGAAGACTTTCAACCGCAAAGTTAAAGTCAGATCATTTCAGAAAGGAGAACTGCTTCTAACCGTCAGACGTCCTATGACCATGACACATATGAGCAAGGGCAAATTCTATGCAAAGTGGGAAGGTCCGTATATCGTGAGCAAAGTCTTCTCAAATGGAGCCTATCCAACTTACAGAGTTGGACGGTCGAGTTGCAATGATGCCTATCAATGGCAAATTCCTTAAAAAGTACTATGTAAGAATGTAAAAGGAATTTCTTATAAATATGACAAAATAGTTCATAAATAAAATTTTATTTTATTTCATCATAAATGATGTTACAAGATATCATGGACGAAGATCACTATCGTCCTTCTTATAAAAAGGACGAGGACCACTGCCGTCCTTTTCAAAAATGTAATTGGCAAAAGAGCCGAGAACATCCTTGCTCGAACCCACCAAAAATTTACAAGCGGCCATGCTCATGGCTTCCTCCTCACTGTCGTCCCTGGTTCAAGTAGGAAGTCCAAGATATCCCGCGGTGGCTTGGGTGCAGACGAACCTTTGCCCGCCTCTGTCTGCTTTGGCTGGGTCATCTCGACTGGACGTTCTTCAGTAACCGCTTCAACCTTCGGGGCGATCTCAGCCTTCTTGGATACATCTTCAGACGACATTTTTTTATGTTGAAGACTGAAAGTGATCATTCCATTTCAATTTCTGTTCTATTTATAGGCAAAAATTCTTAAAACATCGAAGCGACGCGTTCTTCGCAACGTTCATTCCATCCATTCGACGGTTCACCCGTTCATTCCATCCATTCGACGGTTCACCCGTTCATTCCATCCATTCGACGGTTCACCCGTTCATTCCATACATTCGACGGTTCACCCGTTCATTCCATACATTCGACGGTTCACCCGTTCATTACATTTATTCGACGGTTTGCCCGTTTATTACATTCATTCGACGGTTCACCCGTTCATCCTATTCATCCGACGGTTCACTCGTTCATTCCATCTATCCGACGGTTCACCCGTTCATTCAATTCATCAAACGGTTCATCCGTTCATTCTGACGATTCATTTCGTTCATACATTTTTGACGATTCATCCGTTCATCCATATCAGCAACTTGTCATGTATTTAAGTTGTCTACCGAAATAATGATATTCAACAAATTATAAGAAATATATCATGTCCTAAACCTCTGAATATATTTTCTATCGCTATTATTTATATCCGTAATGGGATATACAATAAATAATAGAGCCACAAAAAAATAATATCTTTTTATTGATCAAAATTAAAGGCATTACAAAAAGTCATATCATAAAAGAGAAAATACAAAAAAGTTTCCTATTCAGCTGGAGGTGTCATCAAGTTAGCTATCTGCTGCTTTAAAGAGTGGAGCTGATTCCTCCAAACGCGCAATCAAAGTGCAACTTGCGCAACTTAATTTTTAATTCGAAATTCAAAATATTTTGAAACTTTGAATATTTTCAAATTTTAAAAACTTTGAAGGGGGTCTTGTAGGTCCTAAAAATCAAGTTGCACTCATCAAAAAAAGTAATGAAAACCAAATTATGCACCTTTCAATGAACTGCACAAAAAATAGACTGCGCAACAAATCAACTGCGCGAGGTTGAACTGCGCCAATATCCAAGCACGCTATGCTGACGTGGCAACGTCATCATTACCTGACACAAAATCAGATCTTCTGACAACTGACAGCCCGAAAAGCGAGGAGTCTGTTCGTTTCTCGAGCCGTACCGCATTCTAGGACAGCTGTCCAAATCCTAGCGCGGTCCAGCTGTCAACTCCCAACGCAATCTGCCAGCCCAACCGAAGCGCAGTTTGCCAGATCATTTTCAGCGCAGTTCGATCCCAGCGCAGTTTGAAGCTAGCGTTGTTCAAATGGCGCAATCCATCAAGATAACTGACATTTTATACGTGGCTTACATGCCATCAATTGCTCAACACGTGGCAGCTTCCTGTATACGACCAAGCGTATTTCAATTAGACAATGCCACGTGTCTAAATACAGTTAGCCCATGATTGAGTAACCACCAAAAGTCAGCACAACTGGTAGTCTGTGCAGTCCAATGCCTGTGCAATCCAGCCTGTGCAATTCAGGATAACTACAAATTAGTTATTTCTAGAACTCTATAAATAGAGTTTCAAGTCCTTCGTTCAGGGGATCAGATCATTATTATCATCAGAGATCAGGAATTCTTGTCCAGGTGCTGCTGCATTCTTCAGAGGCTATCGTCTTCAAAGTTCACATCGTCCAAGGGATAAAGCGATCGTCTTCAGATCGGATTTCTATAGTTGTACTTTTCCAGAATTCAATTGTAATCTTCTTACAAAGTTTGTGAAATAAAGACTTTTGTTTTTGCAAACATGTATGTACTAGATTAAAGAGGCCATCTGGACATTTGTGATATGATATAGTAATAGTATCTTTTATATATGCCTATGGTTAGGTTATAAGTTAGTATAACCTAGAAGTTGACCCAGTTAGATTTAGAGTTGACCGATAATCCAAATTAGACTAAGTTTGACTAGATAGTTTGACCTTTGACTCTTAGTTGACTAAGATTGACCTAGTTGACCAATAGCCTAAGTTTGACTAGATGGTTGACCAAATCCTAGATGTGGACTAGAAGCTTGACCCAAGTTCGACCAGGTTGACCAGAGTTGACTTTAACATAGATTGACCTAGAATTATGTACATTATATTGTAAACTTCAATTATTACATATTAAACACATTATAACCTGTATTGCTCTAAATTGGACATTGTGACTCCAGTTCGTACATCTAAGTTCATTAGTCTTTCAGGGTACCTGGTGAGTACATTCTTTGATAGTTCTTTTATTTACTTGTCGATTACTGTATTTCAGTTCTAGTTAGTTCTATTTGATTCTTGTTACAAATATGTATTAGTATTTTTGGATTCATGTATGTGACATATACCTTACTGTCTGGCCTCTATTTCTGAATCATTATTAGAATCACCTTGGAAGCATCTATTGGCATCATCATGTTCGGGCTGGACTTGTATTTACTTTCGTGTCGGGTTATGGATTCACTTGAACTTGTCAGGCTGGAAAATATTTGAGTAAGACATGTAGGCATTTCCCAAATGCTGGAAGCACCCTTTTGCTGGAATGAACTGGAAGGATAGCCATCCCTCACCTGATCAGTGTGCGATATGCCGAATTTACCTATAGCCGTTTATATGTCGATCTCGATATTTTAAAATATACTTGTTAGTGTCATATTTAGGACTCACCCTAGATTTATTGACCTTGCACTGGATTTATCTTGTACTGGACTCATACTGGGATCATACTTGACTTACATTGTACTGTCTGGACTCATATCATGTTACTCTAGTTCAGCTAGCTTTTATTTATAGTCTTCATTGCCATGATCTTTTGATTCATTACTTTACTTCCCTTGTACTTTAACTGTTGCTCTACACCATTACCTGTATAAAACTTCTATGTTTATCAATATAACTTTCTATAACTGCTTTATAGTCTTTGTCATTTACTTACGATTTTTAGATGAGTTATGCTCGTTCAAATCCTGACTGGATATGTTGACAAAATATTACAGATGTTTGTCCCGAGGATACTTGCCCTACATGTTATGGACCCGAAGAGGGATTAGCTACCTTGGGCCCCGACTCTCAGGAGTAATCGGGAGACTAGCTAGTAGACTTGTTTAGATTTTATGTTTAGAACTTGAGTTGTAATAACTGGAGATATTTGACTTTTTTTGAGATTGTTTGAGATATTATTATTTTAGTAGTTTATATTTTGTTGTTGTTGTTTAGTCTTTGGTTAAACTTCTGTGTTATCTTATCATGCTTAGACTGTTATTGAGCTTTATTATGTTTATACTTGTCCTTCATTCGGAGTTAAGATTATGACAAGTACATTATATATTTGCGTGAGTTGTTGTTTAGATAGTGACCTAGTACAGCATTCTACCAACGATTCTACAGTGTAGGCTGGGCGCTGTTACGCACTTGTGCCCTTACACCAGGTACAGGTCGTGACAGGTAAAAGAAGAATAACATTCAGAAACAAGCAAACTCAGCAAAGAAGGACATAGGACCTCAAGGCGCTGTGAAAAAGCCAAAAGACAAATGTTTCAAATGCAAAGGGTCAAGACATTGGAAGTGTGACTGTCCACTTCTCAAATAAAGGAATAAAGAAGGTATATCTCATTTACTAGTAGTTGTTTAGTGTTGTTATCTACCGACACCTGGTGTGTAGATACTGGAGCCACTAATCATGTCTGTAATACATTACAGGAGTTTCAGGAAACCAGGCGGCTCGGTGATGGAGAGATGCTTGTTCATGGGTGATGCTACAAAAGTAGTGGTTGTTGCAATAGGAGATGTTACTTTATCTTTTGGTAGAAATAAGTCTTTGACATTGAGAGATTGTCTTTATGCACCTTCACTTAGAAGGAATTTAGTTTCTGTTTCTATGTTAGTTAATGATGAATATTCAGTTTATTTTAATGACAATATTGTTATTAGAAAGAATAAACATTTTATCTGTTCTGGTGCATTAATCGATGATCTGTATGTCATTAATCCTATTTAGCCCACAACGCAGCTTATGGAAATGAATAATATTTTATCTAACTTAAATAAGAGAAAAGAACCTTCTTGTATGAAACAAACATATCTTTGGCACTTGTGATTGGGGTATATTCACCTAAGAAGGACTCAAAGACTGGTTGAAGATGGATATTTGAGTTCATTAGAAGTGGAGGCGTTACCAGTCTGTGAATCCTGCTTGAAGAGTAAAATGACCAAAAGGCCTTTTACGACCAAGGGGTATAGGGCCAAAGACGTGTTGGAATTAGTTCATTCTGATTTGTGTGGACCCATGACTATCCAGGCTAGAAGTAGCTTTGAATATTTTATCATATTTATTGACGATTATTCAAGGTATGGAGACATTTATTTGATGAGCCGTAAGTCTGAGTGCTTTGAGAAATTCAAAAAGTACAAGGCAAAAACGGAGAAACGTCATGAAAAATGTATCAAGTCATTACGTTCAGATCATAGTAGCGAGTACCTTTTTGGAGAGTTTAGGGATTATTTATCAGAGGCTGGGATTACATCCCAATTGACTGCACTTGGAATACCCCAGCAGAATGGTATAGCCGAATGAAGGAATAGAACTCTTATGGAGATGGCTAGATCAATGGTAAATTATTCGGATTTACCAGATTCGTTTTGGGGATATGCCTTAGAGACTGCAGCTTATATTTTGAACTTGGTTCCTTCTAAGTCAGTATCTCTTACTCCCATAGATCTGTGGATTGGGCGTAAGCCTAGTCTGAAATATGTTCGAATTTGGGGTAGTCCAGCACATATGCTGAATGGGAAAGCAGATAAGTTGGAATCTCGTACAGAAGTATGCTTATTTATGGGCTATCCAAGAGGAAAAAAGGAGGTTTATTTTATAGTCCTAAGGATCAGAAGGTTATTGTTAGCACCAATGCCCGATTCCTAGAGGAAGACTATGTGATTAACCATAAACCCACAAGTAGAGTTGTTCTAGAAGAACAGAGAGGTGAGACACCAAGAACTTCAGTACCAACAGTACAAGAGGATGAACCACAAGTAACTGCACAACGTGTCACATATGTTATACCACAACCAATAGTGCCTCGTCGTAGTGGGAGGGTTGTAATACAATATAATAGATATATGTTCTTGGGAGAGTTGTCAGACTTTGTTCCTGAGGAACAAGATTATGATCCATGTACCTACAATGAAGCACTCAAAAATAAAGATACAGAGTCTTGACAAAAAGCAATGATATCTGAAATAGAATCTATGGATTCCAATCAGGTCTGGGAACTTGTAGAACTACCCGTTGGTGTGAAAGCTAACGGATGCAAGTGGATCTATAAGCGAAAAGAGGATCAGACGGTAAGGTTGAAACCTTTAAAGCTCGGCTTGTTGCAAAAGGTTTTACTCAAAGAGAAGGTATCGATTATGAGGAAACCATTTCGCCAGTAGCCATGCTTAAGTCTATCCAGATTCTTTTATCTATTGCAGCTCATCTCGATTATAAGATTTGGCAAATGGATGTCAAGACAGATTTCCTTAATAGAAGTCTTGAGGAAGACATCTATATGAAGCAACCAGACGGGTTCATTGAAAAGGGCCAAGAGCATCTTGTTTGTAAGCTTAAGAAGTATATTTATGGACTTAAGCAAGCTTCCAGATCTTGGAACATATGTTTTGATCAGGTGATAAAATCCTATAGATTTTATCAATGTCAGGATGAATCATGTGTATACAGAAAGTATGACAAAAACGTGGTGGTATTCGTAGTACTTTACTTAGATGACATCTTGCTCATTGGAAACAATGTGATGGTGTTATCTGATGTAAGGATATGGTTATCCAAACAGTTTGATATGAAAGACTTGGAAGAAGTAGGTCACATCCTTGGGATCAAAGTTCTACAAGATCGCAAGAAAAAGATGTTAGGCTTGTCCCAAGCTTCATATATCAATACTGTACTAACTCGTTTTAGCATGCAAAATTCTAAGAAAGGTTTCTTACCTTTTAGGCATGGGATTGCTCTATTAATGGAGCAGTGTCCGAGGACACCTAAAAAGATAGAGAACATGAAAGCAGTTCCTTATGCTTCAGCAGTAGGAAGCTTAATGTATGCAATGTTATGTATGAGACTAGACATCTACTTTGTCGTTGGCATGGTCAGCAGATATCAGTCTAACCTAGGACAAGAGCATTAGACTGCCATAAAGCATATTTTAAAGTACTTGGAAAGGACTGAAGAGTATATGCTAATTTACAAGGCAGATAGTTTCGTTCTCTTGGGGTATACAGACTCAGATTTTCAGTCAAATAGGGATTTCAAGAATTCTATATCGGGTTATGTATTTACTTTGAAAGGTGGAGCCATTGTGTGGAGAAGTATCAAGCAAAAAATTATTACTGATTCTACCATGGAAGCCGAGGATGTGGCAGCCTCTAAGGCAGCCAAAGAAGCGGTTTGGCTTAGAAACTTCCTGTTGGACATGGATATGGTACCTAGTTTGCCTAAGGCTACTACACTTTATTGTGATAATAGTAGTACAGTTGTAAACTCGAAGGAACCACGAGCCCATAAGACAGGTAAACACATCAAGCGCAAGTACCATCTGATACAAGATTTCGTAAAGAAAAAAAAAGTTGTTGTGATCAAGATAGCATCAGCCGACAATATAGCTGATCCATTTACAAAGAGCTTACCAACTAAGGCTTTTGATAGTCATGTTGATGGAATAGCAATCAGATATGTAGCAGCATGGCTTTAAGTATAAGTGGAAGATTTGTAACAATATACTGAAAAGCAATGCTTTGAGTATAAGTGGAAGAATGTTCGGGTTATATACTAAAAGCATCACTTTTGTATTAGCTCTATTTCCTTAATTTTGAAATCATACGGGTAAATGTTTGCATATTGTATTTGTTGCAAGTGTCAATGCAAGTGCCTGATATTCTATATTATAGATAATATGGTGTGTGGTGTCACACTGAAGATCATACTATCAGTTCCCTATGGAATATATAAATAGTTCACAACCTAGATGGACTTGGACAATCCATTGAAAAGGTTGTAGTATAATCTGGTATTAGTCTATCTTGACTGTAGATTTACACTAGTACACTTTTTGTGTATTGAACATGACCACTTGAGGTTGTTCTCTTTGTATTGACTACATAAGATAACAAACACCTCTATTATTATGGATGCTTGTGCTCTTAATTCGGATATAATAACAGACATGTATATGTAGTGTGTATTACTTTGACTCATAAAAGAGTGAGATTTATTATGGGTCAACAACCTCTATAAATTTGGTAATGACATTGTATGTATGGTGGATTGTTGATTATAAAAGAAATCTATGTCCCGATACGTAGGGTTTAAAGAGCTCATAAGGATTATCATGTAAACCCTGCAGGTCGATTATATCCGACATGAAAAATAAAGTTGAGTGGTACTACTTAAGGATAAAAGATGTCGATCAATATAGTTGTTAGTAACTTAATTTGTTCGACGGACATTCGATATCTTAACATGGGAAGCCAAACGAGAATATAATAAAAGCAGCCCACAATCATAATTTAGGATTATGAAGGTAGTGCAACAATAGCTCTTTAGTGGACCGAGCTATTATTAATGGGCCTGGGTTGTGTGTTCGAGCTGAACACAGGATACTCAGATCTGTTAGGAGATCTAACCCTAATTTCTCCTCATGGTCCCTGCCGTAGCCTTATATATATCTTTTATTCTCTGGCCGTCATAATCTTATATAAAAAAATAAGAAGCTTTCTCTAAATTCATGATTCACATAAGGAGAGAAAGGAACGGCTGCCAAGGAGAAGAAAGGTTGGGAGATCGCCGCCCACACGACGTCCAACCCGAGGAAGGAATACGTGCAGAAGATCTTGGGATCGTGACTGCTCGAGGTTGCTGTAAAGTGTCTTCTTCTTCCCATCGTAGGTATAATTCGTGAACCCTAGTTCCGCTATGATGGGCTAGATCACGTCTTAGATCTGTTAAACTTTCATCGATCAATACGCACACCAAACTAGGGGTCCTGGGAATCTCCAGTTCCATCACTAGTCGTTGTCTGTTTGTCTGTCTCTCTCTCTTTCTCTCTCTCTTTCTCTCTGTATATATATATATATATATATATATATATATATATATATATATATATATATATATATATATATATAATTTCTAGACTTGGAATTCAGAAGAGTATATTTCTAATGATAGCAACATTTCTACTTTCTTGCACCTGTCTATATTACTTTTGCATCCTCAGGTCTAGAAGTTGGGACCATTCACTTTATCTTATGAACTTCATATGTGACTCTTGGCTCAAAAAATTTGGATCTAACAAGGACAATAAATCAGCAGCAAGAGGATAGGAAAAGGAGAGCAAAAGGACTGAGGGATGATAAAAGTAACAATAATAAAAATAGATAATTAAAAACTTTTAGCAAAAAATTGGGTTTTTCTTCTTATTTTCCTTTTCAAAAAATTTAGGTATAATGTTACCTTTATCTATTGCTTATAGTATTATAAAAATTATAGTGTAATTTAATCCTTCTAAAACCCTGCTTAATACGAGGGTATCCAATGCTAGTATGAGGCTCTTACTTATGCAGGTCTGGTCCGTATGGGACGAGTCAAGACGTATGCAGCCTTTCAACCATAAACTGCAGTCACTTGAATTTTTTTAACTTCTTGTTTTGTCATTGTTATTACTATCTTCTGCCTGAGTTTTATTTCCCTCTCTATTCAAAGTGCTTTATCTTTTGGGTCACCAATTGAACCGGGTGGAAAGCATTAAAGAATTTATTGTGCCTCATGTACCATACCTTAAATGTTAAGAATAAATCAGCCACATTATTTATATAGGGTTAGGTATAGTTTTAAATCCTTCACAATGGCTTTGGATTATCCAATGTGATGAGTACTAGTTGTATATTATTGCAACAATAGATGCCACAATCATTATATCTTGTCAAGTATTTTGATTTATCTATTCGCTGTGAAGTATAAAATTTTCATGATATTAGAATTATGCAATTATGTTGTCATGGATGTAATATGGTCTTAATATCTTTGTCTGGTCTGATTGAGTATTTTGGTACAGGTATGATCTAGTTTGATATGGAAACAAAATTCTTAACTATCTACATCAGTAAAACTATGAAGCATGAGTACTTATTTAGGAATATGCACTCCTGAGTACTTATACAACACAAATACCCCAATTTTAATTTTGGGTACTTCATGGGTTCTTTTTTGGTACTTCATGGTTATATTTTCTGGTGTAGCTCATCAATAATTTTAATTAAAATACACCTTTAGTGCTTTGTTTTAGAAAACAAGATTTCTTTATTTTTAAACTTAAACTTCCTAGTTTTTTATTAAAACTCATTTCATGACTGGTGAAGAACTGTAGAATCTTATTTTTAGTCAAAATCATGAAGATATGCTATTGTCTTTTGTCATTATATATATAAAGCCACACTTAAATAAAATGTGTGCCGGGTCTTTTCAGCCTATGATTTACACCCAAAATGAAAATATGTACCAGTCATCATGATATATGTTCTAAAGCATGTGCGTGTTGAATTTCATGCAATTTAGAAATGTCTAACCCATTGATCTAATGGCATCATTTCTTCTATAGTTCAAAAATCGTATTAGTGGTACAACTTAGATATATGGGATAAAGATTTCATAATTGCTTGAAATTTGATCCATACATGCTTCATAACATCACATTGGACGGTATGGATCTTTAATATTGATACAAACTGTCAGGTATAAGGCATGGTCCCTATTGCTTAAAATGTGGGCATGTTCTCAACGGATGTAGGTTGTTTGATGGTAGCGTCAAAACTTTTACATTTTATAACTATAAGGTTGCTAGATCCCTTGAGTGTTATTATTTTTGTTAAACATGTGCAGATGGTTTAGGGAATATGTTGCATGAACTCAATGCAACGTGACATCAGATGACACGATGACGAGTGTCGGAAGCTTGGTGGAGAGATACTTGGAGACGGTCAAGGATCCGTTAATATTGATCATGACGTTACCGGTGTTCGACATCAGTCGTGACGTTGCAGGTTTTCCAATGTTACTTCAAGCTTGTTTCCAATGTTACTCCTTTGTTATTACTTCAAGTTGTTAATTTCCAATGTACTCCTTTGTTTATTGGCGAGTTGAGTTTGTGAGATCAGTTTGTGTTTTCTTCTATAGAATAATGTTATTTTTCTTTGTAACAGAATGGTTCCTTCTCTCGTTCTTGTCAAGTATTGGTTGCAACCACATGGTGGGGCTAGAAAATTGGTCACAGCTAGCTGGTGTATTTTATATAAGCATTCTTCTTTGAGTCAAATAATTTTTGTGGTTTAACCAACTTGTCTAAGAATATATTAAGGCAATCTCAAATGAATTAGTTGCACACGAAACACGTTGTAAAAGAACTAAGCATGTAATGTAGTGCCAACTCCTCAATGGTACAAGAAAAATGATCATTTACGGCATGCGAAATACGTCGTAAATGATCTTTCACGGCGTACATTTTGGTGCCGTAAAAGGCCATGCCATAAATGACCCTATTATTTACGGGACACATGTGAATGTTGTAAATGACCCATTCCGTCGTTTACAATGCGTATTAGAATGCTGTAAAAAAGATGGAGAGGGTTATTTACAATGTTCAAATGTGCGCAGCAAGTAATAGGGTTACGGCATGGCCTTTTACGGCACCAAAAATGTACGCCGTGAAAGATCATTTATGACGTGTTTCGCGTGCCGTAATATATATATATATATATATATATATATATATATATATATATATATATATATATGTGTGTGTGTGTGTGTGTGTGTCATGTGTTCATAAGTTGTGTATGAGAGGGAATTGGTAATGAATGTGAGTATCACATATGTGTACCTTAGGTGTATCCTATTATGTATATATGGAGAGTACTCATTAGAGTGTCTTAGAGGAGTGTATGTGTGTTATTGGCAGACCTATGTGTTCTAACTAGGCATTAGAATAAGCAGCATAGGAGCACCTATGTAGAGCATGACTGGGATGTGATCAGGGTGTAACCCCACTTCCCGGAATAAATGAGATTTAGAATATTTTATTATTTTTAGAATATTTTATTCAAAATTTATTTGGGATTCTTAAAATATTTTTTTGAATCTATTTAAGCTATGATTATTTACTAGGTAATTAGCTATGATTTATGAATTTATTGGATAGTTAATTATGAGTGTATCTCTCTTGAAATATTTTTTTAATTATAATTTTCTACTTTGGAGATGGCATGACATATTTGGTATGGAGATGGCATGACATATTTGGTAGTTATCAAGTAGTCACGTGGTTAGTGAATAGGAGAAAAGCATTTGAGAGGAAATATTCTAGAATTAATTAATTATTGATTAATTATTAGTCATGGCTAATTAAAGTCTAGAAGATTCCTTCTAACTACTTTTATAACTAATTTGTAACTAACCATAACTAACTTCTAACTATCAAACTTGGAGCCCAAGTTTCCTTCTCCTATAAATAATTCTAATCCTTATTATTGATGATCATCCCTAACTAATCCTAAGGTCCTAATGACCGTGTCCTAATTGTGTTTGTGTCTTCATCCATTTCATTCATTCTACTAGTTATTATAATACAATTTCGTGTCCAATAATCTGGACATACCAATACCACCCCTATTCCCGTGTCCAAATAGGCTGGACATATTATACATTCCACCCCATTTTCCTGTGTCCTGACCCTCACAGGACACATTACATACATCTGGACACAACCCTAACCCTAATTCCTAAACCCTAGCTTCTGGACCACTGCCATGTCCGCCATGAGCCACCACGGTGAATTCTAATCGTCGTGTTCGGTGTCACCGCATCCAGATCTGGAGCACCAATGACAGCACCTCCTTGTATCGCCACCACTCTCCATCGTTGTTCGGTGAACCGCCTTGCCGCATCTACACTTTCGAGCCACCAGAATCTCCTAGTACCGCCTCGCCGGAGTACTGCTGTGTCACCGGGCTCATTTCTTCGACTCGAACCGTGTCCGTACCTCGATTAGCGTGTATCTTGAGCCGCGTGCTTGGTCTTGAGCTGCGTGCTGTTTCTCGAATAGTGTGTTGGTGTTTTTGCCTTTGGACTAGAAAAGATAGTCCCACATCGGCTACACCAAATGGTGAGTATCTCAATATAATGCATTGCTTGTGTTGAGGTGTGCACATGAGGTGTAGTGGGGCACAAGTTTGTGCCATGTGGAAGTATTTTCCGAGAAGGAAAAAGGATTAAATTCAACAAGGATGCAAGTTAATTTTTGTTGTGCGGACTCGGACTCGGACGCGGACTCCAAGATGTCTCGTGCATGCACGGGAGGGTTCGGGGGGTAGGCGTGGACTGGCACACTTCTATGCTGATTGTGGGATGATCTAAAATATCAAACTCTATTTTTGAGTATTGGTATTTTAGTCCCACATCGGATAGGAGAAGAGGTGAAGTCTCAACTCCACTCTATAAATAGAGCCCCTTGACCTCCTTTGAAAGATGCACCAAGAAGAGAGTTGAGGGAGTCTGTTAAGTCCAGGAAGCCCGTTCAAGTCTCAAATATTGACTTACGAGCGTTCCAGAAGTTCTTCTGAACTTGCTGGTTCCTGGGAGCTTATCCGTACTGCGGGTATAGCTTTGAGCGCCGGTGTTCAACACCCCAGCGAGATCCGCTCTTCTTCTTCCTTCCTCTTTCTGTTGCCTTCGAGAATCTGAGACTCAACTGTTGTTGATCATCTCTTGTTGCCTTCGAGAAACCGCTATTGCAAACGCGATTCGATTTAATCGTTTAGGCTACGCAATCAGCATTATTTGCATCTCTTTTTTAGGGATTGCAACTGCATTATTTGCATCTCTTTTTTAGGGATTGCAACTGCATTCTTTGCATCTCTTCTTAGGGATTGCAACTGAGTTTTTCCATCGATTGTTTGCAAATAGACTAACAATCTCAAAGCTATACGATTCGATGGAAAACACTCGTGCTTCGCTTGTCGATACCGGCTTTAACAAGTTGGAGAAATTCGACGGCGAACACTTCCAGATCTGGAAGCGAAAGGTGACTCTGAACCTTCAACTCGTGGATGTTGATCACGTGTTGGATGAGGAAGAACCAATCGTTCCAGCAACAGGATCTGCTGCTGTTCTGGCCGCTGCTACGAGCAAGCAGACGAAGTGGAAAAAGGATAACAGCATATGCAGGCTGCTGATCCTGAATTCCATGGAAGACTCTCTGGCCGAGTCCTACACAAAGAGGACTTCTGCCAAAGAGATCTGGGAGTCCGTGGGGAAGCTGTATGACGACGACGAGGCCCGGTCGAAGATGTTCATGGTTGAAAAATACCACAAATGGGTCTTTGAAGACGAGAAGACCATGCTGCCCCAAGTGAAAGAGTTCCTGAAGCTGCACCAGAAACTGGAGGACGATAGCATGCCCCTCGTCGACAAGTTCGTCGTTGGAGGGATCGTGGCAAAACTTCCTCCAGGATGGAGCAACATCTATGCAAGGATGCATAGGAAGAAGATGGAGATTAGCCTGGATAATCTCCTCAGCGAGATTCATGTTGAGGACGAGATGCGCTCTCAACAGAAGTTGGACACCCTGTCCAAGCAACTAGCAACGGCGAATCTGGTTCAAGCCACCAGAGAGAACAAAGGAAAGCAGGCGGCTTCTCACCACAAGAAGAAGGACTTCTCGAATCTGAAAGTGAAGGGTCCAGGATTCAAGCAACAGAAGTCCAAGTCCCATGTGACTTGCTTCAACTGTGGCAAGAAGGGTCACTATAAAAGTGAATGCAAGTCCAAGCCCAAAGAGCAAGGTGAGCCTAACAAGGTTTCTTTGGTTACTAATCAGGTTGCCATGATAGCACAGGTTGCAACTGTGGGGGCAGACTTGGACTGGTGGATAGACACTGGCACGACATGTCATGTCTGTTCAGACAAGGACTGGTTCGTCTCCTATGAGCCTACTTCCGAGAAAGTCATGATGGCGAACCAGGCACAAGCTGAAGTACTGGGGATCGGGACGGTGGAGCTGAAGCTTACATCGGGGAACATTCTGACGCTTCAAGGTGTGAAGCATGTTCCTGCAATCGCAAAGAACCTGATCTCTGGGAGCCTGCTCTGCAACGCAGGCTTGAGGATGGACATCAATGCTGGCCAAATGGTGATGTCCAAGAAGGGTACTTTCTTCGGGAAAGCTTTTCAGACTGAAGGAATGTACAAAATTTAGCTTGTTGTAATCCAGCATAATAATGTCAATGCTATCACTAGTTTGAATTACTCTCTTGAGTTGTGGCATAATACACTAGGACATGTTCATTGTAAGCGAATAAACAAAATGTCTAGTCTAGGACTTATCTCTAAGTGTGGGGGTAAGGTAGAGAAATGTGAGATATGTGCTCAGACGAAGATCACTAGAAAACCCTTCCACAGGGTCCATCGAAGCACAGATCTTCTGGAGTTGGTTCACTCAGATATCTGTGACTTCAAACAATTCTCTACAAAGGCCGGGATGAAGTATTTCATTACTTTCATCGATGACTTCTCCAAGTATGCCTTCGTCTATTTACTCAAATCTAAAGACGAAGCATTCGAGAAGTTCAAGGAGTTCAGGGCCGAGGCTGAACGGCAAACTGGACAACAACTCAAGAGGCTGAGGAGTGATCGAGGTGGGGAATATAGGTCTCATGAATTCTCATCATTCTGCAAAGAACATGGAATCATCAACGAGACGACGGCTCCGTATTCTCCACAATCCAACGGAGTAGCAGAAAGGAAGAACAGAACGTTGACAGAGATGATGAATTCTATGCTGTTGACTGCGGGTCTCCCAAAGTGCTATTGGGGAGAAGCTGCATTAACGGCCACTTTCATTCTGAACAGAGTGCCGTATGCAACTTCCGACATAACTCCTCATGAACTCTGGTTCAAAGTCAGACCCAACCTGAATGTCATTCGAGTGTGGGGGTGCCTGGCTTATGTGAAGCTCCCGGATCTAAAGATTCAGAAGCTGGGGACAAGGACTACTAAGGCGATCTTCCTGGGGTATGCCGAGAAGAGTGATGCTCGGAGATTCCTTGATATCGAGTCAAATCATATCATCAAATCTCGCGATGCTGAATATTTTGAAGAAAAGTTTGCAAGGCACAAGAACATTGTTCTCGCGGACATTCCGGAGAATAATGAGAGTGCGGAGCAGACAGAGATCTTTATCGAACCAGTAGTCCAAGATGGAGTTGTTGTCGAGGAGACACCAGCTGAACCAGAACTCGCTGAGCCGTCAACTAAGCGAGCGAGGAGGCCGAAAGACTTCGGAGATGACTTCGTCACCTATCATGTGGAAGCAGATCCGCTTACCTATGATGAGGCGATGAAGACCAGAGATGCTATATTCTGGAAGGAGGCGATTGACAACGAGATTGACTCAATCACCTCCAATAACACATGGGTATTGGTCGACCTACCAGAAGGAGCAAGACCCATCGGATGCAAATGGATCTTCAAGAAGAAGATGAAAGCAGATGGAACCATTGACAAGTTCAAGGCCAGGCTAGTGGCCAAGGGGTTTGCTCAGAAGCAGGGGATCGACTACTTTGACACTTATGCTCCAGTAGCTCGGATGACAACTATCAGATTGTTAATTGCTTTAGCAGCAATACACAAGCTGGTGATACATCAGATGGATGTGAAAACGGTATTCCTTTATGGCGAGCTGACCGAAGAGATCTACATGCAACAACCAGAAGGTTTTGTCGTCAGAGGTCTGGAAGACAAAGTCTGCAAGTTGATGAAGTCTCTGTATGGTTTGAAGCAAGCTCCCAAAATGTGGCATGAGAAGTTTGACAAGGTGATAAGGTCAAATGGCTACAGGGTCAGTGAAACAGATAAGTGTGTCTATACGAAGTTTGCTGACGGAAGAAGAGTAATCGTTTGTCTATACGTGGACGACATGCTAATCCTAGGTACGGATTTAAGCTGCGTCACAGAGACAAAGAAATTCCTCTCGACCAAGTTCAGTATGAAGGACTTGGGGGATGCCGACGTAATCTTGGGGCTCAAGATCATCCGGACAGGCACTGGAATAGCGCTGTCACAGTCTCATTACATTGAGAAGATGCTCTCTCGCTACGGGTATCAAGATCTTCCTATTATTGATACACCGTACAGGAGTGATCTGAAACTGGAGCCAAATTCGAAGGATAGCGTCAGGCAGTTGGAGTACGCTAGCGTCATCGGAAGTTTGATGTACGCTACTACTGCCACAAGGCCTGACATAGCCTTTGCAGTGGGAATGTTGAGTCAATTTACGAGCAATCCAGGCGTAAAGCATTGGAAAGCTGTGAAGCGTGTTATGAGATATCTCAAGAAGACTCAGACATATGCACTATACTACAGCGGAGATCCGTCAGTAGTGGAAGGCTTCAGTGATGCTAGCTGGTGTTCAGAGGTGGAGAGCGAATATTCCACAGGTGGATATGTGTTCGCCATGGGTGGAGCTGCTATATCGTGGAAGTCGAAGAAGCAGACTATGTTATCTCGCTCCTCCATGGAATCTGAATTCTTTGCATTGGACGCTGCAGCAGATGAAGCAGAGTGGCTTCGGGAGCTCATGTATGACCTTCCAACGGTTGGGGCTCAGATACCGGCGATTCCGATATACTGTGACAACCAGGCGGCAGCAGCAGTGGCATCAAATGAACTCTTCAACGGGAAGAAGAGGACTGTGCGGTTGAAGCACAGAGCAGTGAACGATCTCATAAAAAGGGGCGTCATTGCAGTGATCGATGTTCGGAGTCAGGAAAACCTGGCGGATCCGTTCACGAAGGGTCTCAAGCGTCAGCTGGTCGAGGACACAGCAAGGAAGATGGGCTTGAAGGCATTCTAATATTGTGTCATTATAATCCTATCAATAAATTTTATGTTATTGGTTCAAAGAGAAATCTACCAGATATCTAATTTTTTGATTCAAGGGAGGACTATTGACTGGAAAAATATTAGTTAACAGTGGGCACTTGTTCCGCGGAACATGTAAGGGTTTCGGACCCAGAACCACTGTTGTCTACTATAAATTTTCTACGGAAAATTGATCCTGTGAGAAGGATGGCATAATGCCTTAATGAGTTCTCAGACTGAGTGAAGGTCTGTTATGCTTTACAGGAAGCATGGTGGCGCAACAACCACAAAGGAGTGTTACAACTCCATGCTACAGTGGGGTGACTCCACCATGAGGTTCCCAGGTAGGGGTAATGCCTCGGCTTTGTTAGCCAAGTTACAGGCGGCATAGCACCGCATATAGGCAGGTAGCCTAATGTTGCATAATCGTAATAAAGAGATGTAGGCAGCACTACAAAGAGGTCGGTGTCCTCATGTTACAGTGGCATGACACCACGATGAGGTACCCAGGTAGGGGTAAAGCCTCGGCTTTGCAAGCCATGTCATAGTGGCGTAACACCACAAGGGAGCGCAAGGCTTCATGCTGGGTAGTTTAGTACTACAAAGAGGCTTGAGACCTCATGCTACAGTAGTATGACACTACGATGAGGTTCCCAGGTAGGGGTAATGCCTTGGCTTTGTCAG
Source organism: Iris pallida (assembly GCA_029216955.1). Taxonomy (NCBI): domain Eukaryota; kingdom Viridiplantae; phylum Streptophyta; class Magnoliopsida; order Asparagales; family Iridaceae; genus Iris; species Iris pallida. Next base: position 2,953,234 of record JANAVB010011797.1, read on the forward strand.
CCATGTCATAGCGGCGTAGCACCGCAAAGAAGCGCAATGCTTCATGCCAATGACTCTTTATATAGAACTCACCTATAGTGTATGGATAGAGATATCAGGCCGTCTTTTGAGGGTAAACTTGTAGACGCCCAAAAATTATACACTGAAACCAGGCTGGCACAAGGCCTTCAATGTGCAGCCAGAAGCACAGTTGATTTCACTATGTGAGTAGGAAGAATTGCAGTTATGGTACAGAATTCAAGGCTTAGTCCATTCTTGTATCATGCTGTTATTTAACCTATGCGGGAAGATTCAAGTCGTAGCGACATCTCTCCTAATGCATGATGGACAATCACTGTGGGGAACGCTCAACCCATATATTGAGATATGTGGGGGATTGTTGGTGTTTTTGCCTTTGGACTAGAAAAGATAGTCCCACATCGGCTACACCAAATGGTGAGTATCTCAATATAATGCATTGCTTGTGTTGAGGTGTGCACATGAGGTGTAGTGGGGCACAAGTTTGTGCCATGTGGAAGTATTTTCCTAGAAGGAAAAAGGATTAAATCCAACAAGGATGCAAGTTAATTTTTGTTGTGCGGACTCGGACTCGGACGCGGACTCCAAGATGTCTCGTGCATGCACGGGAGGGTTCGGGGGGTAGGCGTGGACTGGCACACTTCTATGCTGATTGTGGGATGATCTAAAATATCAAACTCTATTTTTGAGTATTGGTATTTTAGTCCCACATCGGATAGGAGAAGAGGTGAAGTCTCAACTCCACTCTATAAATAGAGCCCCTTGACCTCCTTTGAAAGATGCACCAAGAAGAGAGTTGAGGGAGTCTGTTAAGTCCAGGAAGCCCGTTCAAGTCTCAAATATTGACTTACGAGCGTTCCAGAAGTTCTCCTGAACTTGCTGGTTCCTGGGAGCTTATCCGTACTGCGGGTATAGCTTTGAGCGCCGGTGTTCAACACCCCAGCGAGATCCGCTCTTCTTCTTCCTTCCTCTTTCTGTTGCCTTCGAGAATCTGAGACTCAACTGTTGTTGATCATCTCTTGTTGCCTTCGAGAAACCGCTATTGCAAACGCGATTCGATTTAATCGTTTAGGCTACGCAATCAGCATTATTTGTATCTCTTTTTTAGGGATTGCAACTGTATTATTTGCATCTCTTTTTTAGGGATTGCAACTGCATTCTTTGCATCTCTTCTTAGGGATTGCAACTGAGTTTTTCCATCGATTGTTTACAAATAGACTAACATAGTGCACCTCATCTCGACACCACGCCAGCCCTCAAACATCGTATCATCAATGGAGAACAGTAGATACGTTGCCTCTATGCCGAGATCCGCCACGGTGAGCGTCTTTCTACTCCTTGCTCCTTCTTCTTCTTCGACTTCTTCTCTTCTTAGCCTCCTTCTTCATCATCAGGTCCATGAGCCGCCACGTCTGCCTCTCCCTGTCCACCATAACCTTGCCGCTCCCCGCCAGTGGATATGACCACAAAGGTGCCCCAGACTCCTCTAGTCTAGACCGAGGAACCATCGTGTCTTTCTTGAGCAGCGACCCCGGTAGCCGCCCTCGTCGGTGAGTAGATCCACCATAGCATCTTCACCTTCTGAGCCTCCACCTCCCTCTCACTTGACTCCAGACCCTATACCTTCCTGGTAGTGCCTCTACTGGATTCGATGACCTAAATCTCGTCGAGAACCCACAACACCACTGGATCTGTCGAATCTTGACCAGATCTGGTCGACGTGAGATGCTGCCTTCATCCAAGCTTGCCGCCATTGCACAGTTGTTCGCGTCGACCGGTCGAGCTTTAGTAAGCCTCCTTGATCTTCTTCTTAGTGTTCTTCTCCTCCATTTAGGTTAGGATTTCTTGGCGGCTGGGAGTAAGAGGTGAGAGAGAGAGAGTAATGGCTCTCTTTGGAATTAGGGTTAAATAAATAGGGTTTAGACCGGGCCAGGTCGTTTGGGACTTGGGATGGGCCACTAGGGTTTATTAGAAAAGGGAAAAGAAAAAGAATCAGCAGTAGTGTATAGATATGGGCTAGATTCGTGGGCTGGCTAGGAAGTAATGAAAAAGAGAGAAAAGAAGCAGCAGTAGTATTATTGGGCTGGACCTGGCCATTAGGTTAGCCAGGCTCTGATGGGCTTGAAGAAAAAAAATAATAAGGATTTGTGGTCTTAAGCCAGTGGGCCAGGTTTAAATGGGTTATAAAATGGAATAAGGAATTAAGAAAAATGAGAGGAAAAGTGTTTTGGGGCCTTTTTCATTTGGGTTTTAAGTTAGACTACAGGCTTTAGACAATTATTGAGTAGTATAATTAGATTACTTGACTAATTATCTTCTTGTTAATTAGTTTATTGATTGTATTGAAATATTAGTCCTGGAGATCAGAATCTAATTCTAGTTCATATTATTTTATAGGTGACTCAGAGTTGACTTCAACCTTCGGTAATGGCAAGTACTCCGTATATATGTTTCTCAATATTAAATAAATATAATTTAATTTATTTCCTAGATTAGCATTAATCATATTGCGACACAATTTTTGACACGAATCATGACTCATGATTTTGCATCGCATGATTTTATTTCAAAGATATCTCTGAATCCTATATCCTACTTGCTATGAATTTCTGAATCATGAATCAAAGACATCAAGTTTCGAATCTTGCTTGATAAGAATCAAAGACATCAAGTTCTGAATCTTGCTTGATATAATTTTTTGAATCACGGAGAAGGGGAAATATCGAATAGGTGTGTGGTCAACCTATTACAGTCTGAAGCATAGCCTGACATATACTGCACGTATGTCCAAGCCTGACCAGTCTGAATCTAAACCTTAGCCGACCACATGTCGAAATAGTATTTCAAATCACGTAGTTTACTAGTTATGTATCCTTGATTTATTATCTGACTCTGTGATTAGTTATATTTATCATATGAATCTCATATCTTCTCGTGTTGCAGGTTGCATTCCATTATAGTGTTCATTGCATTGTCTGGTTCAGTTTTCTATTTACATTTCATGCTTTATTTATTATTGTGTGACATTTATACGAGGATGTACTTTGCACTTTTTCTGACTAGATCGTTGTCTACATGTGATACAGATTAGCAGGAATATATGCTTTAGAGAATCTAGAATTAGAAATTAGATTAGATCATTGATGTATTATTCATATTGTATATGATTTTGAGGATTGGTCGAATTTATCTCCGGAATGAGATTGATGTGTATTATGTACCAAAAAGAGATATAGTGGATTGTGGTGATCGCGTGCGCGAGTGGGTAGTGTAACATTCTTGCTTAGTTTTGTGAATGACCATGATTTATGATTTACAATTGATATTGATTATCGAGGTCTAGACAGCTCACTACCACTGTCAACGGAAGTGTAGGCTGGTCGCGATCACAAGCTATACCTGATAATATGGGCGCGGGGTGTGACACATTTTTATGGTGGCCCATGAAGGTCTATCTAATATTGCTTAGGATTAGAGTACCATTAGGAGCCTGCGAAAATAGGAATGCTCAATCACAACATAGGACCGACTATGGATTGTAGAGTATTATTTATGTCTTTATATTTTATGCTACACTACACTATTGAACACTTATGTAGCCTTTCCTACCATTTCATAAAATGGCAAAGAGAAAGCGAGACCAACCGTCGCATAGCCGCACCCCTAGTGTGGTCAACTTCCAGAGAGGATCTTCTGCCCTACCAGTGGGCCTAGAGCAGAGTGACACTCACGTCCCACCTCCTACCATAGGAGTTTCCAACCGACGATTTATTAGTACCATAGGGGGAACTCAGATGCATGAGTTGATTCACAGATTACTTGAGGCACGGAGGGCACAAACTCAGAGTTTACCAGATGCCCAGAGAGAGCAGGCCCAAGGATTATTAGAGTCTCAGATGGAGCAGGTTATCATTCTTCTAGAGGGTATAGAGAATGCCCGACTATCTACCTTAGTTGCCATGGAGAAGCTAGTGACCCCTCTCCTGCCACCACCACCACCTCAGATGACCCCCGGCCCCATCACAGATTCTAGCTCAAGCACCGACTCAGACTCAGATCACACCTACCCTACCTAGAGAGGGTTCTATCCTTGACTTTAAGAGGATGGTTCCTCGTGAGTTTCAGGGCATTGAGGTAATCCTATATGTTGATGAGTGGTTAGAAGACATTGACAGGGTACTTTGACTGTCTAGACTTTCGAAGGACCTCAAGATAGATGCAGCAGGATTGCAAATGCATGACTTGGCCAAAATTTGGTTTCGGAGTAAGCCTCAGCTCGCGGCACCCGGGCTCACCTGGAACAAGTTTGTGGAGATCTTCAAGGAAAAGTTCTTCCCAGCAGTAGCTAGGGAGGCCCTAGAGAGACAGTTTCAGACTCTCGAACAAGAAACTCGCACGGTTGATGAGTACGCTAATGAGTTCAGTTGGTTAAGTCAATTTGCTGGGAGTATGGTGAGGGATTCTGAGGAATGAGCTAGGAGGTTCTGTCAGGGATTAGCTGACGAGATTCGCATCTATGTCATTGCCAATGGTACGAGGACCTATATCGAGATCGTCAGGATCGCATCCTGGGCCTTCGCCAAAAAAGAAATCAAGATGCTTCAGGAGGCAACAATTTCGGATCAGCCAAGCGTCATCATGGTCAACAAAAGACTTTCCAAGATCAGGCCCTAGTTCAGTAGGAAGTTCCCCAAGCATTCGCCCTAGTCCAGCAGCAAAACTAGATTACTTGTGCCTACTGTAAGAGGCCAGGCCATGGACGAGAGAAATGCAGGAAGAGGATGAAGCAATGCTTCAGCTGTGGGTCAACTGAGCATAGGATTAGAGACTATCCTAATGAGAAGAACTAAGAGTCGAGGACTTAGCACTAGAGTGGAAGTAGTTGATTTGAGAAACTGGTTCTGGTGGTATAGTTGATTTGTAAATAGAAGTTGGAGTTTATGTTTTCTAGAATAATGATCTTTTAGACCTTGTTGTTGTAGTAGAGTGTTGTAGTGGGAGATAATTCCTAGTTGTTTTTTTTCCTTCTTGTATTGTACTTTTCATTTGATTTGCAAATAAAATATATCTTTCTATTCTATTGAATTTTGACTCTATTAATCGTGTCTAAACAAGTTTGTTTTATCCTTGATCATACCTAAATGATTATGATCATGAGTAGATCCTAATCATGCTTAAACTCTAATTTGACCATGAATATGCCATTTTTGTTCTATCTCGATAATGCCTAAATTTTGATTTTTAATCGTGTTTCGATCATTGTGCCTATATAATTTTCGGTTCCACTGACCGTGACAATTTCATTTCCATTTCGTGCCTAAATTTTGATCATAATTAACCATGTAAACCCCCTGAATTTTAGATTTACTTTTATTTAATATAATTTTTCAGTATTTTTTTATCATTGGACTTTTAAATTTTAGGTTTTGTCAATACTTAGGTAGCAAATGCTACATTATATGTATACATGGATAAATGTTTACAATCTTATTTGCTAATATTCAGAAGAAAATAAATATTTTTATTTTTCTTGAAAATTTATGAAGGACTTTTATTTTAATTGTATAACATTTTTATAATTACTATTAGCTTTGTATTTAATTTATATTTTATTTAATTGTCACGTTATAATCAAAATGGTGTTATTTGTACAAAATAATTCTTTAAATACCTTAAGAAACATTTTTGGGCCTTTTGGAAATTTTATATACTTATTTAGATTGTTAGTGTATATATATATATATATATATATATATATATATATATATATATATATATATATATATATAAAAAATATATATATATATAATATATAATAAAATAAAATAATACCTTAAGAAATATATATATTTAGATTGTTAGTGTGTGTGTATATATAAATATATATATATGCCAATGGCGCGTTAGTGTAACGGTAAGACCGTTGGCACCAGGGTGTGAGGTTGCGAGATCGATCCCCCACGGGAGCGGATGGGTGGCAGTGGCCACGGCTCCCAGGCCAAGTGCTGGCTAGGTGGCTCTAGCCCAAAGGATTTAGTACACGGGCATTTGGTTTTATATATATATATATATATATATATATATATATATATATATATATATATATATATATATATATATATATATATATATATATATATATATGCGAAAGGGAAAAAACGAAAACAAAAAAAAAGAATATGAATTTCTCTCGTGAGAAATTCAAATGAATTTCTCGCGAGAGAAACTTCTCAAAAACACCCGCACAGCCTTAAGCCCAAACCCGATCTTAAAGAGGAACGTGTGTATTCATATATATAGCGGAAGAAGTGTAGCCTCCCTTCCCAAAATTTTTGAAATATTTCTTTATTATTTATTTGATTTAAATAGTGATTTTCGAATTTTGTAAATAATTATTTAGTTAATTATTACGGTAGATGATTTTAGCCATGATTGAGTTTTGGAGGACCAGACGACTAGGAATCATGGCACAGATGGTGTAGTAGCGTGCTTTGACTAGTGTTTAGCCATGGTAGGGGAATGCCAAGCCATAGGAGTGTCCTAATTAGGAAAAACTAGGCCAAGTTGCGACCTAACCTACAAAGACGTTTTAATTATTTAATTGTTTAAAATTTATTGACTTGTAGAAGACCCGGTTGTACCGAACTTGTCCGGACTGGACTCGAACTGAACCCCAGCCCATATAGTGATGCTATGTGCGGAAAGACGCCCATGTAAGTATATTTTATATTTTATGTTATTTTACGGATTGACAATATTCTATAAATATTGTTATACGTATTATATAAGTAGTATTAATTTTATATAGCATTTTAGAGTGTACGACCTTCGGTAGACCTATTGACGTAGGTGTATAATGGGTCACCCAATACTACCCCTATTATTGGCTTATTGCATTTGTTACCCTTATTATTATTATTATTATCAATGATATTAGGATTATTATCAAAAATAGTTATTATTTAGTTATTTTGTATTCCTAGAAATATATATATATATATATATATATATATATATATATATATATATATATATATATATATATATATATATATATATATATATATATTATGGGTACATATGTATAGGTATAAAACCCTACCCTATAAAAGGAAGTATTTGTACGACTGGTAAGGATTGATTAAATATTTATGCATATATAGATAGGTATATAATGGGATACATGTATAGATATATATAGAGAGAGAGTAAATAAATACATATATAAATACATGTGTATGTACATATAAAAATATACTACATATGTGTATGTGTGTGTCTGTGTGTGTGTATATATATATATATATATATATATATATATATTTTATAAATATATTAAGGTATACGTGAGTGTATATATAGGCGTATATGTGAATATAAATATATACGGGCGTATATGCGTATGAATATATATTAATATACATGAATCTATTCTACTATATAATAAGAAAACTTAGATGGTGAAACTTTTGAATTCTGAAAATACCCTTACATATCTATTCTACTATATAATAAGAAAACTTAGATGGTGAAACTTTTGAATTCCGAAAATACCCTTACATACTTATACTAATTAAAATAGTTCATTAATTTTAATGAGGACAACTTAGTAATTAGGAAGACTACCCTTTGGTCTTCCTATAGAGCTTTCCTAAACTAATTAAGAAATGTTAAAATACGTGCAATGCACGTGCACATATGCTAGTATATATATATATATATATATATATATATATATATATATATATATATATATATATATATATATATATATATATATATAGGTGCGTATGTGTATATATAGGTGCGTATGTGTATATATATATGTGTGTGTGTGTGTGTGTGTGTGTGTGTGTGTGTGTGTGTGTGTGTGTGTGTGTGTATATATTTATATATATATATATAAAAAAAATATATATATATATATATATATATATATAAATATATATATATATATATATATATATATATATATATATATATATATATATATATATATATATATATATATATATATATATATATATATATATACGTGTATATGTGTGTGTATATATATATATATATATATATATATATATATATATATATATATATATATATATATATATATATATATATATTTTATATATATATATATATATATATATATATATATATATATATATATATATATATATATATATAAATAAATGTATAGAAATATGTGTATGTGTATGTGTATGTGTATATATATAAATATATATATGTATGTATACAAATATGTGTGTATATATAAATATATATATATATATATATATATATATATATATATATATATATATATATATATATATATATATATATACAAGAGCTATTAAAAGAAAATGGAAAAGAAAAAGAACAACCAGGCCAGGCCGAGCCAGCCCCGCATGAGCCAGCCCAGACCCGGCCCACTGAGTCCCCATACCAACGTCAAACCAAGGGAGTAGCCCAACCCGAACGGGTCCTCCCCCCCCCCGACTCTGCATAAATTCGCGCGAGCAAACGACAACAGCGGAAAACCCTAATCCTACGCGCGCCACCCCAGCCCTACGTCGGCGTAATCTGTACTGCCGCGTGCGGCCGTACGGGCTATCGGAGGCCGACCACGGCCGGGCGCGCGAGGCAGATGTCGAAAACGACAGCAGCGGAGTGCAGGCCGCGAGAGCAACTTCGTCGCGGGTTCTCGTCGCACACATTCGATGATTTTACGATCTTCTTTCTCTGGTATGAAGTCCACTTATATGTCTTTAATTCTCTTGAAACGCTTCGTGTCTAGACGCACCATACTGTCCAAGAAATCGACGCAAAGTCGAAGAAAAATCTGTTCAAAACAGAACAGTCCCGTAGTTGAAAACCCGTTTTGGAAGATAGATTATGACCAGGACATTAGGAGTTTTCTAAAACTATTTGAAGAAAGGCCTAGACAACCTATAGGGCTTGGAATCCCTTTTTGTAGAATCGGATTTCGTCGACTGTGCTTCGAGAAATCGGATTCCCAAATTGGCGAAAAACTCGTTTTTAAAATATTAACAATATCAAAAAATTCTTCGATATGACGTGCGTCACACCAATCCGGGAGACGTGGTCGCAAACCGAAAGCATCGAAAGGTGCGTAGCATCTTTGTGGTCGTGTGGGCTTTGACGAAATTCAAATTGGTCGCGTGTGCGCGACGAATTTGATGTGTATCCGTCAAAATTTACCGTATCGACCTTTGTGTAAATTTTCTAATTACTTTGTGCACGCTCGTCAGATTGAGACAAAACTTGCACCAGCAGGATCGTATCATTTTTCTGGTCCTGTATACCAAGTTTGGTCCAATTCCGAGACAGTTGATTGAATCGCCGTTTCGCGGGCCCCACGATCTAATTCAACGGGCGATTTTGTGCACGGCCCGCCGGAATCTAACTCTGGACATACAGTTGGGTTCGTATCAAAAAACTAGATTCGTAGACATATAGTTTGACAACTTTAGAGACCGTTGACTCTGGCACGCTTTTCGGTGCAAAGCGGGTCCAACGGCGGACACCGTTTTGGACCGAAATTACCGTTTTGCTCATGTGTCTAAAATTGGACTTAAGGACAGACAATTCTAGCTATTTTGTCTATTCTAAGAACATTGGTAATGTTTATTTCAGCTTTCGGGGACTGTTGTTATACGGGTTTTGACTATTGTGGCACATTGAGTAGTTCAGACTGTCGGTTTCACCAGCAGAGGACCACAGGCGAGTACAGTTTATTGTCTATTTTCGATATTGAATTTCACTATATTTTATTGATTGGTCATTGGTTATGTGATTTTATACGCTATTATAAACTGTCGAGTCGGGATATAAGAAGTACCAAGGATGTGTGATCCGACCATAGACATTGTTTATTTTCATGCAGTAGACCTCGTAGACATTGTTTATTTTCATGCAGTAGACCTCGTAGACATTTTTTTATTTTCTGCAAGTAGACTCGTAGACAATGTTTAATTTCTGCAAGTAGACCTCGTAGATATTGTTTATTTTCATGCAAGTAGACCTCGTAGACCTTACGGTGTAGTGTCCCAGACTGATCACATATCAAAGGTACTTCTAACAGTTGGGGAAAGTATTTTGTGTCTATTTATTTGCTATTGGTTTTCCGTATTTCCTGTTTACTTTCAAAAACATGTAATTGATGTCTAACATCTGTTGTATAGTCATTTTCTTTATTTGAAATTGCATTCAGTGAAGTGTGCTCGTTCCATTCCTGACTGGAAACCATATTTTTCAGGTTAGCCGTGGATTCATTTAGCATGGGAGATACGGGGGTACCTGCGGACAAAAGTTTAGAGACTAGTTAGATAGTTGAGTTGTAGTCATTATATAATTGTACAAGTTTATATTTTTCTGCAAATATAAAACTTATGATCATTGTAAATTAAATTAATTATGCGAATGGGCATTATTTTGTGATTTTGATCTTATGGCCGTGACAGCGTTCTACCGCCGACACTGCGGCGTAGGCTGGCTTGGACACGTCTCGTATCCGTTTTAAAAAAAAGGGTACGGGTCGTGACAAGTTTTTGTGGTAGCCCATACAGGTCTGTCTTCGCAAATTATGCGAACTCGTGATAGTACTTAAGTTAGCCGTACTATTGCGAGCCTACGACCAGGAAATGCTCATTCACGAATTAAGGATTAATTTAATTTAAGAGAATGATAGGACTAGGATTCCCTTATACAAATTTATCGATGGGTAGTCTAGGCCATGCAATGTAGATGAGGGTTATTGATTTTTGATAGTTTGTCATATCTCCATAAGTACACTATTTCCACTTGATAGGATGATATGGTCCAATGTGGATAGATTATTCAACTAGTGAGACCGGGCTTCATAGAAGTAATGATCTAACCTTGATAAACTATTAAATTCCTTCTTTTTGCCCCTTTAGATATCATCCTCATATCTTAGTCGAATTGCCTATTTAGTTCCTATTTGCCCTAGGAATTATTTTTTTGTATAAATTCTGATTATGTTATCCCCATACGAACCTCGAGTTAGTTTCGATTCAAAGCTTTTTCTCAATGGTTGAATACACATGGAATAGATATTAGAATATTTGTATTTCTTTGTCTTCAATTATTTTCTTCCTGTTCATCTTTTATTCTAAGGATTATGACTGATAGATACTTACGCTTTATTTCCTAGTCAACTTGTTTGAATCTCTAGAAGCTCATGAATTTTTTTTTACAGATATAGTTGAAGGAATGTTGGTTAGCTCGATATGGTAGGACAGCAGTGCACTGTCGCTATTTATTTAAAGTATAGAGACTATGGATTTACTGCAGCCAGCAGCGCACTGGCGAGGCATGATCCCTAGAGTTGAAATTGGTTTAAGAAAATATAGGTTATAGAATAATGCTAAACTATAGCTAGTGGTCCTCTTTTGACCGTAGTCACCCTTATGTCAATATAAAGAAGAGTATCGAATAGCATATCCCCTTGAAATCATGAATCCAAGGGTTTACCACAGTCCGAGTATACGGACGAGGCATAATTCTCGGTGAAATGACTTCAGACATGATTATAAGTTTAGGATACTATGGAGGATAGGACAAAGCCATGTATGTCCCATAAGATCCAAAGCCAATATTAGTGGAAGTTTGTAAGTTGGGTGGCATGTCTCCCAACCTAGCATTCCGTGGTCTTTTTGACCTATTGATGAAGTAGTTGACTGACGCTAATAGGTTTACTAGAATATAGAATTTAGAGGTCCATACCCATTAGACGACCAAGGTCTTATGAATAAGTAGATAGTAGGATGACCGTATAAGCAAGAACATCGGGTAAGATTTTGATTCTGAACAAACTCGAACTACTTGTGCCTACTTTCAAAAAAAAATCTTACATACTTGAATTTTGACTACCCTGACCAATGCTGCTATTACAGCCTAGTTTTGCAAGCTCACTCTGTTCGCGAGCTTGATTCAAGACATATATTTAGTGGCGACGCCTACTATTGTATTGTCTAATCAGAATCGAAGTATTACGGTCTGATCAACCGTAGTGCACTCGGTTCGCTCTCTCTTTGATTATCCTACGTGGGTTGAGATATCGAGGTATCTATGATCTCATCCGCTACTACGTTGACAATTCCTCTTGAATTATACGTTCGCCTTCGAATCACGTAATTGTATTCAGTGACATCTTTCTTGAACTCTTTATTGTTTTTGTCTTTCACTGATTTGGAAAGACAGAAGCTCGTAATTGGTAGAGAGATACCGAGTATCCCCATGGCTATGATAGTTGTATACACAAGTGTAGCTACCATCTGCCAGTCATGCGATTGAGTTACTCGTTCTCCTCTCGACCCTCAAACTACTATTGAGACTTTCAAGCCATCTAAATTTGAGAATGATTAGGGCTTTACCCTTAGTCAAAATGCCAACCTAGCAGACTATCTATCCTCAAGGAACCAAATGGCATGAGTCTCTAACTATTTGCTTGAAGCTTTCTTTAACTAGACCCTTGTGACAATAGTCTGGCAGGTTTGACCCAAATAGAAACTCACGACTCAGTTGTTAGAAATCTTTTCGTAGGATGTGCCTTAGAGTTGGTTACCCCGTCGAAAACTCTCGTATATTGTGGACGAATAGGTCATTCTATTTTATCGACCATGTGTCGTTGTACACACTCATTTTCCAATTATTGAGGAACGATCCTTAACTTGACTTATATCTACCATATTCCGTTACGCCGTGCCCTATTCTTTAGCAACAAGAGTCGGGGTACAGTATTCGGACTTCGAAATTTTTTTTACCTCATTATTCCTAAAACCATGTCCTAGCTTCTAGGGTATGTAGACTGTAAGCCTTCTAAAATTTGGGGATATACAAGGATTATCGATTGATTAGAATGATTCCTCTAGGATGACAATTAGTGCCCCATGGACTCCCACTTTCCATTTAGATCATTTTGTGTCCTCGGCCGTGCCATTAATATTCGGAGCACGAGACAAGTTGTTACCTTCCAACAAATTTCACATACAAGATCTAGACGAGTCCACCTTCATCTAGGTATATCATGTTCCACTCAAATACGTCCCCTTGTACACTATTTTTATGGTACGACTTTCCGGACAAAAAGGACTAGCTATAATCCTTACCATAATCCCTGTGTACTTTTCGACTACGACTAGAGACTCAACTTCGACTTGAATCTTTTGACCCAATATATGGTTGTGATCGACTGGAAGCCCACTACGCACATGTCACTAGTGTGCCATTTAATTGTGTCTTCTCGTGCTACTTAAACACAAAAGTCACGAAAGACGCATCTTCAGGGCTTACAAAACCTAATTAACCAATCCGACTGCCCAACTAGCTCAACCATTTGGGTAGAAACCTATTCTAGATTACCCTAGCCTAGTAGAAATAGTTTTATCATTGGGATCTTGTCCAATCAATATAGATTGAAGTCCACGGTTCATCCAATCGACGACTGATGTCCAATTGGAGAACCCATTAAGACCCAGTAATACCCATTCATGCATACCACCATATTTGACTATAGAACCAAACTATTTGAAATCGGCTCCTGTATCTATTATGTAATCTCCACCCCTTAGAATGTGAACCCATTCGTAACCTTTATCCCATCTACCTAGAAGTCGTGATACGATCTTCTAGTGCACCTTTATCCCTTGCTCGTATGTTTAGATAACCACGAGAAATATCACAATCTTGATTTCTTAAATTACCGTCCCGTTATGGAACCTTGTTTGAATTAGAATTTCGATAACGAGACTTCTGTATTGCACGGATTGTGGACCACTCTAAGTAACGAAGGGTTCTTAAACTTAGCAAGTGACTGGACTAGAGTAGCCCAATCTAGCAAATAGGTCGATGGCTCATAAGTTTCCTTTCTATCTGTATCATTGGATACTCTCTACCGCTCTGGAAACTTCATGTTCGCCCTCGATTATTTTTCCTTATATTCCTGTCCTTCCTATCTCCGAGCGACGTATGGTCATGCTTATTAGAATTTATCAATATTTTTTAGCTGCTTGTGTAAATTTGTTGCTTGTTAGGTTTTGGGTTGTTTGATAGATAAGAGAGGATTATAGAAGCCAAGGGTAGTAGATATCTATTGGTAGAAATTTTAGCAAGTAGTTGGAAGATTATAAAGTTTTAGCGACATAGCTTTGAGGGAGTAGGGTGTCCAAAGGTGGGTAGAAGTTCTCGAAGTTCGTAGTTACAAAATGGCTAGAGAAGGATATAAACTATTTTGAGGAATAAAATTAAGGAGATTAAGGTAGCAGCAGATCTCTTTTTGAATTTAAGAAATAGTTATAAATTAGAATTTCGAGGACGAAATTATTTTTAAGGTGGGTAGATTTGTAGCCTCCCTTCCCGGAATTTTTAAAATATTTCTTTATTATTTATTTGATTTAAATAGTAATTTTAGAATTTTGTAAATAATTATTTAGTTAATTATTACGGTAGATGATTTTAGCCATGATTGAGTTTTGGAGTACCAGACGACTAGGAATTATGGCACGGTGTCACTCCCCGTTCCCAGAATGCATATTTTTATACATGTACAACTCATGTGTATTTATTTAGTATTTATCATGTATTTATTTAATATTTATCATGTATTATCCTGTATTTAAATTCCTTTAATTTTATGTTAATCAATTACTCTGCTCTTTAAATTTTCATGTTAATTTGTTTCCTGCAATTATATTTTTACAATTTTATTTTTGCACTTTATTTCCTGCTTTTATTCCCTGCCTTAGTCTTGCTTATTTGGGTTCGGGTTGGCTTTGGTTGGATCCCCTACAACCCGACCCATTGGACCCGGCCCAACTCCCACCTACCACCCCCTTCATTTAAAGCTTCCATCTCTTTCTCTCTCTTCATAAACTCCTTCACCATTACTCCTCTTCTTCTTCCTTTCATTACTCTCTCCATCTACCAAATCGTAGGCAAGTACAACTTGCTCCCCATGAGAACCCATGTTTTTGTAGTTCATTTATCTTCCTCGCAAGATCCTAAGAGAGTTTAGAACTTGGCATTTTTTATTTCGAAGTCTTAATTTTTGTAGATCTAGAAATGAGTTATTTTTAAAGTTTGGTAGTTTTGATCTATCAAACTTCTTTGTTTTCAAGTTTTGATGGTTCCATGTTGTAGAGAAGTTTATTCTACACAATTTTGACCTTTGGAAAGTTGGATTTGGACTTGTTTTGACCAAGTTATGGACTTTTGAAACTTTGGGGTGCAACCATGGAGTTCTTGCTGTTTGGAGAAGACAGTGAGCAGTGTACGCTAGCTTTTTAGCTTGTGTCACTGAGCTGTACGCGCTCTTTAGCGCAGCGCAGTATGGAGTCCATACGCTGCCTTTTTAGGTAGCGTGTGTCTTGCATACGCTACCTTTCGGGAGCGTATGACTTGCATACGCTGACTTGGATGGTCAGGAGTCGTATGGAGTTCACACGCTACCTTTTGGGAGCGTATGACTTACATACGCTGACTTGGATGGTCAGGAGTCGTATGAAGTTCACACGCTACCTTTTGGGAGCGTATGACTTGCGTACGCTGGCTTGGATAGTGAGGAGTCGTATGGAGTCCATACGCTGCCTTGAAGGGGAGTCGTATGGAGTCCATACGCTAGCTTGACTTGAGCGTAGCTTGACCTGAGCGTACGCTGGCTTGAGCGTAGCTTGACTTGAGCGTAGCTTGACCTGAGCGTACGCTGGCTTGAGCGTAGCTTGACCTGAGCGTAGCATGACCTGAGCGTACGCTGGCTTGAGCGTAGCTTGACCTGAGCGTACGCTGACATGAGCGTAGGCTGACATGAGAGTAGCCTGCTTACCCTGGATCTTCTATAGCCCTGTATATTGATATCTTATTAGATATTTAACGTCCATTTTATATCCTTACGCTTTTTTGCATAAAACTTGATATGATCATGATATGTTAATATTTCTGTTAAATATGGATTGTTACGTGGGATGTACCATGTGTCATGAATTGAATTACAGATATCCCGATTGACTGGAATTAAACCCTGAGAGTTGTAGACTCGACCCCACTAAATACTAGTTGACTTTCATGCCTTGTCACCATTGATAATGATTATGACCTTGACTAATAATTGATCATGCGTTCCTAGTTGGAACTAAGAGACTGGCTAGTCGTCTTATTGAAATAAATGAATGAGACACGTTCATGTTATGAACTATTGTAATCGACTGGCTGATCCGAAATATTGACATACAGGCACATGCAGGCTTCACTCTAATTATTTATTTATGTATTTATTTATTTTCTACAAAAGAAGCATGTGTTCTTTATGGTCAAGGCATGATTACTCCGTGGTTAGATTTGATTGTTGCATTACGCTATGTAAGACCTGCAACCTAACCGCACTGGTATTGTTGTAGAGTTGTGCATATCGTACCCCGTACGAAAGTACTCATTTGAATGACCATGATCCACGGCATGGGATTTCACTCAACGTAGGGACTATTAACTTAAATAAAATAATGATTGCATGGAGAGAATGGATTCCCGAGTTCTTACATGACAGCCCCCTTGGGACAAGTAGTACCCGACGGGCCGGCTGGTTCCCACAGATACTGTAAACCTGCCACACGGGCAGGGAACAGTATCTGCTTATATTATTATTGTATATGGTATATTGACGGGCGTCCTGCTAGGACTCGTCTAATTCATGCATGGCGCACATGATTAACTGGATAGACTAGCCTTGCTCGCACATAGTAAGAACTGAGGAATCCCTAATTGCATAATTCTAGGATAACTTGGAACTCACAATAGCAAGCCGTAGAAGTTGAATGGCCGTTTAAATTGATTTGTTTGTGCACTGTACCTACTCTGTTACCTAACTGGGATGATCAGAATGTCAGGACATGACGGGCTAACTTCTGTCCTTGTTTGGTTGGGAGGTTGGTTCGAAGTGTCGTGATGTGATGTGAATCCTAGTAGCAAGCAGAGATCTATTATTATTCTCTTACTTACTGGTTTTAGTTCTCATGTCGTGCTTCCTTGTGGTACTTGATATTAGAGGTCTAACCTCTCTGGTTTTGCATGGCCAGATTTAGAGCCGGTTTCCGAGGACTCAGCTTACTTCTACCTCCAAGATGGTCAACACTAGGGGGATGATCGCGGGAGGACTCGAGTGGGTTTCTTACTTCCCCGCTCGTTTTGTTATCTACTTTATACCTTGTCGTTTGGCACCGACATGTTAGTCGGATTGTCTTGTACTTACTTTTTACATAATTGTAACTAAAGTCAGGCTGCAGCTGATAACAATTGTGTATACTTTTGCTACATCAATCTGGCTATGTTTTGTAAAGCCAGATATCAAGAACATTTTGACAGAGCGTTTGGGACGCCTTACTGCTTTATCTTACATGTTCTCTATTACTGTTTCTTGTTCGAATGATTGAGACAATAGATGTGAAGTGACCATAGTGAGACTTTCATGTAGTATGCACCCCCTCGTCTTTAGATAGCATTGATCGTATTATACGGTATTCATCTACCCGTAATACGTAGCTGGCTGAGTCATTCCCCCGCTCTCCAGTATTCTGGTTCTGGGGCGTGACAAGGTTTTAGTGGTGGCCCATGCAGGTCTGATTTCAGACTTGTGGGGTGTTTTAATAGGATGTCTCAATCACACATATTTCCCCTTGATCTCATGATTCGTCAATTCTCAACTCTAGCTTGACATTCCAGTATCCTTTGACTTCATTGATCCTTCATGTCCGGTCGTTTGATTGTTCTCTTGTCCCTTTTCTTAGGGGCACCTCGTCCGCACCTGTCAGTGCTGGACAGCAACAACATGGACAGCAACATGGACAACCTGACCAGGATGGTCAGCAACAAGCGCCGGTACTAACTCAAGAGGCTACCCAAGAAGAAGTGATAGTGGAAGCAGCAGCTGGATTGCAATATCCAGATGTTCCACCACCACCAACAGTTCTACCTACCCCTGTGGAAATGGACACACCGGCTCTTCTGGAAATCATGAGAGGAATGATGGCTACTCAGCAACATCAGATGTTAGCCCAGCAGTGCATGTACGCTCAGTTGCAAGAGCAGAACGTACTACTAAACCAAGGGTTGCAGACAGCTTTGGAAAGAGGGGCAAGGCCAGATTCAGGAGCATCAACCAGATTTTGCAAGTTCAACCCCCGCCGTTTTAAAGGAACGGAGGATGCCATCTCAGCAGATGCATGGCTTAAGGATATTGAGGCTATTTTGACGGCGGCTAAGGTACCGGCAGAAGAACGTGTGGATCAGGTGAAGTTGTTACTTCAGGATCTCGCACGTGATTGGTGGAAATCAGAGGAAGTAGGTATCAGACGTCCCGTTGCTTGGGACGATTTCACAGCAAGATTCAAGACGAAGTACTATGGAGTTGTGGCGCAGTTTGAGCTACAACAGAAGTTTATCAACCTCAAGCAGGCTGGCAAGATGGTAGATGCTTATGCAGCGGAGTTCTGCAGATTGAGCAGGTTTGCCCCGGAGATGGTAGCAACGGAGCGCCAGAGGGCGATGAGGTTCCAGCAAGGGTTTCATCTTGAGCTCTTGCAATTCATAGAGGGGCACAATTACCAGACTTTTGATGAGATATTGACGACAATCCGAAGGCATGATATCACCATTCAGAGGATCACAGTTAGGACTGGAGGTCAGAAGAGATCTCACAGTCAGATTGAAGGAGGAGGGGGAGCAACGCCCCAAACAACAGCACCATCCCCTGGCATTCGTATCCACGATGTGGCGATACGGGGACCAGCACCACCCAGGCAGCAGCAGCAACAACCAAGGAAGAACCAGCAACCCCCTACGGGCTGCACTTATTGTGGGAAGATGGGGCACACTAGAGATGTATGTCGGACATTGAACGGACTGTGTTTGATATGTAGAAATCCAGACCATCGGGTTACCACATGTCCCATGAATTCGAGGTCAGGAGGACCAGGGCAACAGTTTCCTGCTCTGCCAGCACCAGGGACAGGGCAGTATCGAGGACCAGCAGTGGCAGTGAGACCATTGGCCCAGCGTCCGTTAATGCCACAGGCTCAGATGTTTCGGCAGCAGGGACCGCCGATACAGCAATACCAGCATAGACCATCCCAGCATCATCAAGGCAGGGGCCAGCAGCAGCACCAAGCTAGGCCACAGCATGGGAACCAGCAAGGAGGTCAAGGACAGGCATTCGCACTGTCCTTGGAGGAGGCATTAGCATCGGGAGATGTTGTGGCAGGTAACATTCTCGTCGCCTCATATCCCGCAGTAGCATTGTTTGATTCGGGAGCATCCCACTCATTTATATCTGCACAATTTGCGACACGGCTAGGAATGGAGTTCGAGGCATTGCCAGGGAGGTTGAATATACTCACTGGTAATAGGCTCGTAGGAGTTAGTAGAGTTATTCTAGCGTGTAGCGTTGTAGTTTGCGGGCATTCCTTACCTGCCAGGTTGATAGAATTTCCTGTTAGAAATTTCGACGTTATCTTAGGCATGGACTGGCTGAAAGACAGTCATGCGACAATAGATTATCGTAGTGGGAGTGTATCTTTTGATATTCCAGGCATGAAGAGATTCACCTTAGTCAGATCAGAGGCAACTCAACAAGCGCAAGGAGTAATAACGGCAATGGAAGAAGTTCAGGTTCCGAAGGTAGTTGAAGAATTTCTAGACGTATTTCCCGAAGAACTTCCCGGTCTGCCACCGGTTAGAGATATTGAGTTCAGTATAGAATTGGCACCTGGGACTAAACCGATATCAGATCGGGTATACAGAATGGCGGATTCGGAGCAGGCCAAGGTATATCAGCATATAGAGGAATTGAAGGAGAAGAAGTTTATCCAAGCCAGCATATCACCATGGGCAGCACCAGTGGTACTTGTGGAGAAGAAGGATGGGTCATCCAGATTGTGCATCGATTACAGGAAGCTTAACGCGGCAACAGTAAAGAACAAGTACCCACTACCAAGGATCGACGACTTGTTTGATCAGTTGAGTAGAGCTAGAGTTTTCTCCAAGATAGATCTTCGTTCGGGGTACCATCAAGTGAGGGTTCGAAAGGAAGACATTCCCAAGACAGCATTCAGGTCGAAGTATGGGCATTATGAATTCTTAGTAATGTCGTTTGGTTTGACCAATGCTCCAGCTATATTTATTGATTTGATGAACCGCATCTTTATGCCGTATTTAGATCAGTTTGTCGTAGTATTTCTCGACGACATTCTTGTGTACTCTGCTAGTGAAGAGGAGCATGAAGACCACCTCAGGAAAGTGTTACAGATTCTGAGAGAGAACCAGTTGTATGCTAAGCTCAGCAAGTGTGAGTTTTGGTCGGATCATATTTCATTTTTGGGTCATATCATATCAGGAGCTGGAGTAGCAGTGGATCCCAAGAAGGTAAAAGCAGTAGAGAGTTGGCCAGTACCCAAGACCGTAGCTGATGTACAGAGTTTCTTGGGATTGGCAGGATATTACCGAAGGTTTGTGTCAGATTTTGCAAGACTTTCAGCACCCATGACCCGCTTGACACGGAAGGATGTGCCATTCGTTTGGTCGGCAGAATGTCAGGCATCATTTGAGAAGTTGAAGCAAAAGTTGATATCAACACCCATTCTTACATTGCCAGTTGGACCCGGAGGTTTTACTGTATATTGTGATGCGTCGGGTAAAGGACTTGGATGTGTCCTCATGCAGCGCGGAAAGGTGATAGCGTATGCATCTAGGCAGCTTCGGGACCACGAGAAGAATTACCCAACACATGATTTGGAGTTGGCGGCAGTAGTATTTGCTTTGAAGCTATGGAGACATTATTTATATGGTGACCGAGTGGACATGTACACAGACCATAAAAGTCTGAAGTACATCTTTACTCAGAAGGAGCTGAACATGAGGCAGAGAAGATGGTTAGAGCTGATCAAGGATTACGACGTTGAGCTTCAGTATCATCCAGGCAAGGCTAATGTGGTAGCAGACGCTCTTAGCAGAAGAGACGGCGCATTTAGGTTGACAACGCAGAAGCACATCTTAGAAGACCTTCAGGAGATGGGCATCGAAGTTATACTTCCTAGTGATGTAGGAATTCTGGCGAGTCTACAAGTTCAATCCGACTTGGTAGGCAGGATCAAGGCGGCTTAGGCACAGGACCCAAGGATTCAGAAGCTTAGGACAGAATGTGAGTCAGGGCTCAGAAAAGAGATGCAAATTCATGAAGATGGTACGCTTAGGTTTGGATCGCGTCTATGTGTACCTAGTGGAGATATCAGACAGGAAGTTATGACAGAAGCTCACAGTTCTCAGTATTCTATACATCCTGGAGGGACCAAGATATCAAGCAGCACTTCTGGTGGAATGAAATGAAGAGGGAGATAGCAAGATTTGTTTTCCGTTGCTTGGTATGTCAGCAAGTGAAGGCAGAACAACAGAGGCCAGCTGGATTATTGCAACCGCTTCCCATCCCGGAATGGAAGTGGAAGCATATTACAATGGACTTTGTGACCGGTTTTACCGAGATCACCAAGTGGTAAAGATGCTATTTGGGTGATAGTAGATCGGCTTACAAAGGTAGCACATTTTCTTCCTTTCAGAGTAGGGCAATCTACAGAAAAGTTGGCATAGTTGTATATGCAACAGATAGTCAGGCAGCATGGAGTCCCTGTCAGTATTGTGTCAGACCGAGATACCCGCTTTACATCACATTTCTGGAAGAGCTTGCATCATAGTCTGGGTACCAAGTTAAGATTTAGCACGGCTTACCATCCGCAGATGGACGGGCAATCAGAAAGGACAATTCAGACTTTGGAAGATATGTTACGAGCTTGCACCCTAGATTTTGGAGGATCTTGGGAGAGCCACCTGCACCTAGTTGAGTTTTTATATAACAACAGTTATCAAGCCAGTATCCAGATGGCGCCATTTGAGGCACTATATGGTAAGAAGTGTAGGTCGCCACTAGCATAGGATGATATCGGGGAGAGGAATATGTTAGGCCCAGAAATGATTATCCAGACGGTTGAAGTGATTAAGGGAATTAGAGAGCGACTTCGTGTTGCGCAGGATCGGCATCGTCATTGGACGGACCAGCATCGTAGGCCGCTAGAGTTTTCTGTTGGGGACCACGTGTTCTTGCGGATCTCACCTACCCGTGGGGTCATTAGATTTGGCTTTCGCGGGAAGTTGAGCCCACGATACGTAGGCCCATTTGTTATTCTTAATAGAATAGGCGATGTTGCTTATCGTTTGTCCCTTCCACCTTCGTTACGCGAGGTGCATGACGTGTTTCATGTATCTCAATTGCGAAGGTATGTATCGGACCCCAGCCATATCCTCGATCATTCAGAACTGGTTGTTGGTACCAACCTGTCTTACGAAGAGCAGCCTGTGTCCATCTTGGACCGAAGAGAGAAGATACTCAAGAACCGAACAATTAACCTTGTCCGGGTTGCTTGGGGTCATCACTCTTTGGGAGAGTCAACGTGGGAATGTGAGAATGATATCCGATCCCGGTATCCATACCTGTTTGACTCACAAGGTATATCTTTTTCTGTGTACCTTGATTGTCTTGATTTCTCATGCTTATCACCTTATGGGAAGAATTGCTTAATATCGTAGATTGTTAAGTATAGATATATTACTTGTTAAGGACATTGTAAAATGATTGTTTGATTGAATTGCTTGTACTTATATTAGTTTAGCCCCGATGTTTCTATCCTGCTTGGATTTGAAATTCCGAGGACGAAATTTTTCTAAGGAGGGTAGAGATGTCACTCCCCGTTCCCAGAATACGTATTTTTATACATGTACAACTCATGTGTATTTATTTAGTATTTATCATATATTTATTTAATATTTATCATGTATTATCCTGTATTTAAATTCCTTTAATTTTATGTTAATCAATTAATCTGCTCTTTAAATTTTTATGTTAATTTGTTTCCTGCAATTATATTTTTGCAATTTTATTTCTGCACTTTATTTCCTGCTTTTATTCCCTGCCTTGGTCTTGCTTATTTGGGTTCGGGTTGGCTTTGGTTGGATCCCCTACAACCCGACCCATTGGACCCGGCCCAACTCCCACCGACCACCCCCTTCATTTAAAGCTTCCATCTCTTTCTCTCTCTTCATAAACTCCTTCACCATTACTCCTCTTCTTCTTCCTTTCATTACTCTCTCCACCTACCAAACCGTAGGCAAGTACAACTTGCTCCCCATGAGAACCCATATTTTTGTAGTTCATTTATCTTCCTCGCAAGATCCTAAGAGAGTTTAGAACTTGGCATTTTTTATTTCGAAGTCTTAATTTTTGTAGATCTAGAAATGAGTTATTTTTGGAGTTTGGTGGTTTTGATCTATCAAACTTCTTTGTTTTCAAGTTTTGATGGTTCCATGTTGTAGAGAAGTTTATTCTACACAATTTTGACCTTTGGAAAGTTGGATTTGGACTTGTTTTGACCAAGTTATGGACTTTTGAAACTTTGGGGTGTAACCATGGAGTTCTTGCTGTTTGGAGAAGACAGTGAGCAGTGTACGCTAGCTTTTTAGCTTGTGTCACTGAGCTGTGCGCACTCTTTAGCGCAGCGCAGTATGGAGTCCATACGCTGCCTTTTTAGGTAGCGTGTGTCTTGCATACGCTATCTTTTGGGAGCGTATGACTTGCATACGCTGACTTGGATGGTCAGGAGTCGTATGGAGTTCACACGCTACCTTTTGGGAGCGTATGACTTGCATACGCTGACTTGGATGGTCAGGAGTCGTATGAAGTTCACACGCTACCTTTTGGGAGCGTATGACTTGCGTACGCTGGCTTGGATAGTGAGGAGTCGTATGGAGTCCATACGCTGCCTTGAAGGGGAGTCGTATGGAGTCCATACGCTAGCTTGACTTGAGCGTAGCTTGACCTGAGCGTACGCTGGCTTGAGCGTAGCTTGACTTGAGCGTAGCTTGACCTGAGCGTACGCTGGCTTGAGCGTAGCTTGACCTGAGCGTAGCATGACCTGAGCGTACGCTGGCTTGAGCGTAGCTTGACCTGAGCGTACGCTGACATGAGCGTAGGCTGACATGAGAGTAGCCTACTTACCCTGGATCTTCTATAGCCCTGTATATTGATATCTTATTAGATATTTAACGTCCATTTTATATCCTTACGCCTTTTTGCATAAAACTTGATTTGATCATGATATGTTAATATTTCTGTTAAATATGGATTGTTACGTAGGATGTACCATGTGTCGTGAATTGAATTACAGATACCCCGATTGACTGGAATTAAACCCTGAGAGTTGTAGACTCGACCCCACTAAATACTAGTTGACTTTCATGCCTTGTCACCATTGATAATGATTGTGACCTTGACTAATAATTGATCATACGTTCCTAGTTGGAACTAAGAGACTGGCTAGTCGTCTTATTGAAATAAATGAATGAGACACGTTCATGTTATGAACTATTGTAATCGACTGGCTGATCCCGAATATTGACATACAGGCACATGCAGGCTTCACTCTAATTATTTATTTATGTATTTATTTATTTTCAACAAAAGAAGCATGTGTACTTTATGGTCAAGGCATGATTACTCCGTGGTTAGATTTGATTGTTGCATTACGCTATGTAAGACCTGCAACCTAACCGCACTGGTATTGTTGTAGAGTTGTGCATATCGTACCCCGTACGAAAGTACTCATTTGAATGACCATGATCCACGGCATGGGATTTCACTCAACGTAGGGACTATTAAGTTAAATAAAATAATGATTGCATAGAGAGAATGGATTCCCGAGTTCTTACATGGCAGTCCCCTTGGGACAAGTAGTACCCGACGGGCCGGCTGGTTCCCACAGATACTGTAAACCTGCCACACGGGCAGGGAACAGTATCTGCTTATATTATTATTGTATATGGTATATTGACGGGCGTCCTGCTAGGACTCGTCTAATTCATGCATGGCGCACATGATTAACTGGATAGACTAGCCTTGCTCGCACATAGTAAGAACTGAGGAATCCCTAATTGCATAATTCCAGGATAACTTGGAACTCACAATAGCAAGTCGTAGAAGTTGAATGGCCGTTTAAATTGATTTATTTGTGCACTGTACCTACTCTGTTACCTAACTGGGATGATCAGAATGTCAGGACATGACGGGCTAACTTATGTCCTTGTTTGGTTGGGAGGTTGGTTCGAAGTGTCGTGATGTGATGTGAATCCTAGTAGCAAGTAGAGATCTATTATTATTCTCTTACTTACTGGTTTTAGTTCTCATGTCGTGCTTCCTTGTGGTACTTGCTATTAGAGGTCTAACCTCTCTGGTTTTGTATGGCCAGATTTAGAGCCGGTTCCCGAGGACTCAGCTTACTTCTACCTCCAAGATGGTCAATACTAGGGGGATGATCGCGGGAGGACTCGAGTGGGTTTCTTACTTCCCCGTTCGTTTTGTTATCTACTTTATACCTTGCCGTTTGGCACCGACATGTTAGTCGGATTGTCTTGTACTTACTTTTTACATAATTGTAACTAAAGTCAGGCTGCAGCCGATAACAATTGTGTATACTTTTGCTACATCAATCTGGCTATGTTTTGTAAAGCCAGATATCAAGAACATTTTGACAGAGCGTTTGGGACGCCTTACTGCTTTATCTTACATGTTCTCTATTACTGTTTCTTGTTCGAATGATTGAGACAATAGATGTGAAGTGACCATAGTGAGACTTTCATGTAGTATGCACCCCCTCGTCTTTAGACAGCATTGATCGTATTATACGGTATTCATCTACCCATAATACGTAGCTGGCTGGGTCATTCCCCCGCTCTCCAGTATTCTGGTTCTGGGGCGTGACACACGGATGGTGCAGTAGCGTGCTTTGACTAGTGTTTAGCCATGGTAGGAGAATGCCAAGCCATAGGAGTGTCCTAATTAGGAAAAACCAGGCCAAGTTGCGACCTAACCTACAAAGACGTTTTAATTATTTAATTTTTTAAGATTTATTGACTTGTAGAAGACCCGGTCGTACCGAACTAGTCCGGACTGGACCCGAACTGAACCCCAGCCCATATAGTGATGCTATGTGCGGAAAGACGCCCATGCAAGTATATTTTAAGTATATTTTATATTTTATGTTATTTTACGGATTGACAATATTCTATAAATATTGTTAGACGTATTATATAAGTAGTATTAATTTTGTATAGCATTTTAGAGTGTACGACCTTCGGTGGACCTATTGACGTTGGTGTATAATGTCACCCAATACAACCCCTATTATTGGCTTATTGCATTTGTTACCCTTATTATTATTATTATTATTATTATTATTAATGATATTAGGATTATTATCAAAAATAGTTATTATTTAGTTATTTTGTATTCCTAGAAATATAGATATATATTATGGGTACGTATGTATAGGTATAAAACCCTACCCTATAAAAGGAAGTATTTGTACGACTGGTAAGGATTGATTAAATATTTATGCATATATAGATAGGTATATAATGGGATACATGTATAGATATATATAGAGAGAGAGAGTAAATAAATACATATATAAATACATGTGTATGTACATATAAAAATATACTACATATGTGTATGTGTGTGTGTGTATGTGTGTATATATATATATATATATATATATATATATATATATATATATATATATATATATATATTATATTATATGTAAGTATGTTCATGTATATATAAATATATTAAGGTATACGTGAGTGTATATATAGGCGTATATGTGAATATAAATATATACGGGCGTATATGCGTATGAATATATATTAATATACATGAATATATATATATATATATATATATATATATATATATATATATATATATATATATATATATATATATATATATATGTATAGAAATATGTGTATGTGTATATATATAAATATATATACGTATGTATACAAATATGTGTGTATATATAAAAATATATATATATATATATATATATATATATATATATATATATATATATATATATATATATATATATACAAGAGCTATTAAAAGAAAATGGAAAAGAAAAAGAACAACCAGGCCAGGCCAAGCCAGCCCCGCATGGGGCAGCCCAGACCCGGCCCACTGAGTCCCCATACCAACGTCAAACCGAGAGAGTAGCCCAACCCGAACGGGTCCTTCCCCTCCCCCCCCGACTCTGCATAAATTCGCACGAGCAAACGACAACAGCAGAAAACCCTAATCCTACGTGTGCCACCCTAGCCCGACGTCTTCGCAATCTGGATTGCCGTGCGGCCACGCGGGCCATCGGAGGCCGACCACGGCCGGGCGCGCGAGGCAGACGTCAAAAATGACAAGAGCGGAGTGCAGGCCGCGAGAGCGACTTCGTCGCGGGTTCTCGTCGCACACACTCGATAATTTTACGGTCTTCTTTCTCTGGTATGAAGTCCACTTATATGTCTTTAATTCTCTTCAAACGCTTCGTGTCTAGACGCACCATACTGTCCAAGAAATCGACGCAAAGTCGAAGAAAAATCTGTTTAAAACATAACAGTCCCGTAGTTGAAAACCCTGTTTTGGAAGATAGATTATGACCAGGACATTAGGAGTTTTCCAAAACTATTTGAAGACAAGCCTAGACAACCTAAAGGGCTTGGAATCCCTTTTTGTAGAATCGGATTTCGTCGACTGTGCGTCGAGAAATCGGATTCCCAAATTGGCAAAAAAACCCATTTTCAAAATATTAAAAATATCAAAAAATTCTTCGATAAGACGTGCGTCCCGCCAATCCGGGCGACGTGGTCACAAAGAGAAAGCATCGAAAGGTGCACAACGGCTTCGTAGTCATGTGGGCTTTGACGGAATTCAAATTGGTCGCGTGTGTGCGACGAATTTGATGCGTATCCGTCGAAATTCACCGTATCGGCCTCTGTGCAAATTTTCTAATTACTTTGTGCACGCTCGTCAGATCGAGATGAAACTTGTGCCAGCAGGACCGTATCCTTTTTATGGTCCTGTATACCAAGTTTGGTCCAATTCTGAGACAGTTGATTGGATCGCCGTTTCGCGGGCCCCACGATCCAATTCAACGGACGATTTTGTGCACGGCCCGCCAGAATCCAACTCTGGACATACGGTTGGATTCGTATCGGAAAACTGGATCTGTAGACATGTAGTTTGACAACTTTAGAGACCGTTGACTCTGGTACGCTTTTCGGTGCAAAGCGGGACCAACGGCGGATACCGTTTTGGTCCGAAATTACCGTTTTGCTCCTGTGTCCAGAATTGGACTTAAGGACAGGCAATTGTAGCTATTTTGACTATTCTGAGAATATTGGTAATGTTTATTTCAGCTTTCGGGGACTGTTATACGGGTTTTGACTATTGTGGCACATTGAGTAGTTCAGACTGTCGGTTTCACCAGCAGAGGACCACAGGCGAGTACAATTTATTGTCTGTTTTCGATATTGAATTTTACTATATTTCATTGATTGGTCATTGGTTATGTGATTTTATACGCTATTATAAACTGTCGAGTCGGGATATAAGAAGTACCAAGGATGTGTGATCCGACCATAGACATTGTTTATTTTTATGCAGTAGACCTCGTAGACATTGTTTATTTTCATGCAGTAGATCTCGTAGACATTGTTTATTTTCATGTAGTAGACCTCGTAGACATTGTTTATTTTCTGCAAGTAGACCTTGTAGACAATGTTTAATTTCTGCAAGTAGACCTCGTAGACATTGTTTATTTTCATGCAAGTAGACCTCGTAGACCTTGCGGTGTAGTGTCCCAGACTGATCACATATCAAAGGTACTTCTAACAGTTGGGGAAAGTATTTTGTGTCTATTTAGTTGCTATTGGTTTTTCGTATTTCCTGTTTACTTTCAAAAACATGTAATTGATGTCTAACCTCTGTTGTATAGTCATTTTCTTTATTTGAAATTGCATTCAGTGAAGTGTGCTCGGTCCATTCCTGACTGGAAACCATATTTTTCAGGTTAGCCGTGGATTCATTTAGCATGGGAGATACAGGGGTACCTGCAGACAAAAGTTTAGAGACTAGTTAGATAGTTGAGTTTTAGTCATTATATAATTGTACAAGTTTATATTTTTCTGCAAATGTAAAACTTGTGATCATTGTAAATTAAATTAATTATGTGAATGGGCATTATTTTGTGATTTTGATCTCATGGCCATGACAGCGTTCTACCGCCGACACTGCGGCGTAGGCTGGCTTGGACACGTCTCATATCCGTTTAAAAAAAACGGGTGTGAGTCGTGACAAGAAGGGATTCATACTGGAAAACCCTAAAAAAAACATAAACCCTAGCACCCCGACGCCCCAAGCGAACAACCCTGACACACGTGCGCCACCCGCGACCGCCTGTACACTGCCGGAGGCCGACCGTGCGTACGGTGGCAGGTGTGAGCCCCATCTATTTTTATTTATTATTTATTTATTTTATTTATCATTTAGTCTAGACTTATGTTTCCCTTATAAACAGATATACATAAATAAATATATATGTATTTAATAAAAAATGGTTCCTTGCAAAAGCCTATAATTCAGGGACCCAAATACAAAGTTTGAATTCAAACTTTGTAACAACTCAAAGGAGTCTGTACTCCTAGTCCAAACCGAATACTGACTATTCTTAAACATCAATAGATAAGCTCAAGATCAGATTCAAATAATTTGAATCTTCCTAGTTCTCCCCTTCGATCACATCCCTACCACCTATATATATGCATAAATGATTCGACTGCATTTTTCCCCTACAAACCCTAACGAATCCCTCATTATTCCTGTCACAAAGGATCGAGCAGAGTATTGGAGTTGGGAATTGGTGCTGAATACAGGTAACTCTTTCCACCTTCTCGAACATATGATGTTGATTTTGTATTTACACTTTGGGTAGATGGCTAGGTATTCGATGTATGTTCCTACTAGAATAGGTACAACGAAGAGTTTAAGCCTATAATCACATCTGATGGACTATGACCTAACCTTAGTAACCATGAGGGATACACCATTGTAGATTAATAGAAGGGAAGTCCTTGTACCCACCATGTGCACTGATATGAAAGAGCCATGGGATGGTTTATGGGTTCCCTGAGACGGTGTTATGGAATAATTGTTATCTGAAATGAGGAGGCTGATGATACTATGGGAATTAGTAATAGCCTCTTTGTAAATAATAAATCTTGCACCCATGAGTTTCCCATGGTACTCGAACACCCTAGACATGCTGTAAGAAAGGATAGAGTCCTGTAGGTCAGGGTAGCAACAGGCTTACACCTGTAGGGTCTGGGGATACAGTACAGGGTACATATATTATAGGCTTGTCCATAGGACCCAAGGAAACAAGGCTCGAGTTCACCCCAAAACTAGATAGGCATAGATGAACCCATGAGAACAACTTGTGGCAGTCCCTAGTACCTTAAGGATTTTGATATGATCATATTGAACAGCCCTTAAGAATGGGAAGGGATCAATACCTAAGAAGCCTGAGAGCCATAGCCAGTTAGGTTGTACCCCACACACCCTGGCAAGGCAGCCTACACCGTCACTTTGGAGCTAACACACACTATAACTAAGTACCAGGGTGGCAGGAAGTTTGTGTAACCTTTAGGTGGTTGTCCTGAGAACAAGGAACCTATAGGAAGTACCAGCCAGGAATTAATTTACCCGGACACTACTGAGGGATGTTTGGTATTAGGGTCAGTTGACCCCTAGTGCACTTTATTATGATAGTACTCGACTGGCCCTAACATAGGCAAGGTCTTAATAGACTAAGCATCAACTACATATATCAGTTCTGATACATGTGGGGAGGAGATCAATACCCTGTACAAAAACTCAAGGTATATAGACGTTACCTACAAGCACAGTGAGTAAACAAGGATATAGGGTCATAGACATAGATAGGGAGATTTCCTAATGTCAGGTTCAAAGGGCACTCGAGTATCAATTAACATAGGTTACAGGCTCATGTATCACAACCATTAAATAAAGAACAGCAGGAGGATTTTGTTACTGGTTTATTAAGATCTGAATTATGGTTGCACCATTACTTGAATAGATCATAGTTTAGATGCATTACCCATGCACTTTTATGCAGCAAGGTATGGTATTAGGAATGAATCACAAATATATTGAAACCAGAGTGAAGCATAATTTATTATGTCATGGTTGCCAGCCTATTCTGCTGGATTAGCCTACACAAATCTGCCCCTTTCAATTTACGACCTGTTTAATGCCTTCATTAGATGATTTTGGAGTAAACAAAGCTCATACATTTTTTCCTGTTTACATGATCCTGACATAAATGTCGTTTCTTTTACTGGGTTTGTACCCGAGGGGTGTATGTGATTTGGACTAAAGTATATCATAACTACATATTCATTTAGACCCTTTTCTGCTAGTAGAGGACAAGACATCAGTACATTCATAAGGACAAGTAAACTATAAGGGTGCAAGGATGTCATATGTTGATAATACGTATATGCATGGCTGCCAAATCTGTACAAGGAATAAAGGGGCTTTGATCCTACTGCACCCAAACTGTTGTAACAGGGACAAGAGGTAAAGAGTAATGTGAGGGAGTAACTTGATATGTGGAATAGGGGTTAGTATGGATGGGGGCTAAAGTAGGAGTCTGAGTAGAGTTGTGGGTAAAAGGGGTAAATAGGCAACCCAAGTTATGCAATACCTGAGAATATATGTCAAGGTGAGTACCAAGAGAGGCAGAGTCGAGTATAAGATACCAGTGTCGGATTAGTGAAAATACTTAGCAATGGTATGTAGTTGACATGAAAATAGTAAATTAAAGACAACCAATCTTAGTTAAGCAAATAATTTAGTTAGAATAGGCTTGAAGACCCAAAGCCAAAGTAGATAGAATAATCATGTTTTGGTTCACCCTTTGACATTGCAAATTCTAAAATAGGTCACTTGGACTCAAGTTTGGCACCGGACCAGTACCAGCAGCTAAGGACACCTGGCGAGTACAGTTTATTGTCTGTTTTCAATATTGGTTTTCACTATATCTCATTGATTGGCCATTGGTTATATGATTTTTATTCTATTATAAATTGTTGAGTTAGGAATGAGGAGTACCAAAGATGTGTGATCCGACCATAGACATTATTTATTTTCTGCAAGTAGACCCCGTAGACATTGTTTATTTTCTGCAAGTAGATCTCGTAGACATTGTTTAATTTTTGCAAGTAGACCTCGTAGACATTGTTTACTTTTCATGCAAGTAGACCTCGTAGACCTCGCGGTGTAGTGTCCCAGACTGATCACATATCAAAGGTACTTCTAACAGGTGGGAAAGTATTTTACTTATTTATTGTTATTGATTTTTAGTCTTTTCTCACATTTTCCTATTTATTTTCAAAACATATAATTGGTGTCTAACCTCTGTTTTATAGTAATTTTCATATATTGGAACTACATTCAGTGAATTGTACTCGTTCCATCCTGACTAGGTAACCAAACAAATTTTTAGGTGATTGCGAGGAGGTCGAGTGCCCTGACCAGTATGGCCCATATATGGGGGATATAGTAGAGACGGATTTTGCTTATCAGGAGGAGTACGCAGCGTCTGATCCTGTTGCGTTTGCTTAGTTACCTATAGTTAGTGCTGAGACATTGTTGTTGACTTTATTTGATTTTTGGAGACATTGTAGTTAAGATTTCTTTGATTTTAGTCATGACACAGTTCTATTATGAGATGGTTTATTTATTTCACCTTCTAGATGTTGAGTTATGATTTTGAGTTGTGGATTGTTCCATGTGAGAATTATTATACTGAGTGGATGTTCATCATATTTTTCAACGTTCTACCGCCGACTCTGCGGCATAGGCTGGGCGTGTGCACGGTTCATGTCCAAATATTGGGTGCGGGTCGTGACACGTTTTTATGGTAGCCCATGCAGGTCGACGTTTCGTAAGGACAGCAAAACTGTGGTAGTACTTAAGTTAGTCGTACTACTGCAGGCCTGTGACTAGGACTAGGAATAGGGACCTAAGAACTGTCTCCGTGAGTTAAAATTACGTCATTGACTTCTATACTCGACTTTAAATACTCTTATGCATCATGTTTGAATCATTCTATTCGTCTAACGATTTCTTTTTTGTTTTCAGCCAATGGAATCGCAAGACAGGAACAACGCTGCATTGAACACTCCATCGGCTGTTGGCAGATTTTTCACCTACGAGACCCCTCCGACTCAGGGAGGCCAGTTTACTCACCAGGGCGGTCCGGCTCGACCGCAGTACTCGAGGTTTCGCGGGGATGACATTCTACCTCCACCACAGTTTCCTCGGCAGACTCTAGCACCAGCACCCATTCCTCCACCGGCACCAGCAGTCTATCCACCACCTACGATGCACCCAGTACCAGCCATGTACCCAGCACCTATGATGCAGCAGGCACCCTTTATGTACTCAGCACCTGCCATGCATCTAATGTCAGTGATGTACCCGGCACCTACACTACCCCGCCACCGGCACTGGACAATATTACCCTTCTAGAAATTTTCCAGAAGCAGGCCAAGATCTTTTCCGATACCTTGCGAGAGGCTCTTCAGCAGAGGGAGCCTCCCTAACAGTGCCCTGGGACGTCCAAGAACTTCATGGACCTTAGGTCCAGAGAGTTCCATGGGACAGAGAGAATTATCTACGCTGATGAATGGCTGGAGAACGTGGAACGGTACCTGAAGATGGCCTGCGTCTCAAAAGATCTAAAGGTGGAGTCAGCTAGTGGACAGCTTTTCGATATCGCACGGACATGGTACCAAGGCGAGCCCTGATTTTCTGCTCCAGATGTAACTTTGGAGGAGTTCATGCGACTGTTCAAGAAGAAGTTCTACCCATATGTGGCACGAGAGGCGTTAGTGAGCCAGTTCGAGCACCTGGAGTAAGGCAACCACACCGTCGATGAGTACACATCAGAGTTTTCTCGCCTCAGCCACTTGACGGAGAACTTGGTCAGTACCCCTGAAGAAAAGGCATGACGGTTCAGGAAGGGACTATCTCATGAGATTCGCTTATCCATCGCCACCAGCCGAGCTACTACCTATGAGAAGATTCTGGAGGTCGCCCAAGCAGTGGAGGAAGAGCTGAATTACAGACCAAAAAGGAGTCGAGATTCTTTCGGAGGAAGCAACAATCAAATCGCCCCGGCAAAGCGTCCCCAATACCAGCCGAAGGTCTTTCAACACCAACATCAGCGGCAGTTCCATCCTGCTGGTAAAACCCCAGCATATCAGCAGAACCGAGTTCCAGCCTGAGCCTATACTCAGCAGCCACATCGACAGCTACAGCAGGTCCCGCACTGCATACTGCGGAAGGAGCGGACATATTTGGGACGACTGCAGGAAGAGACTCGAAGCATGCTTGTATTGTGGATCTCCATCGCATCAGCTGAAAGACTGCTTACTGGTCCCTAATCGGACAGGACGTGAGACGGCACCGGCACCGAAAGGACCAGCAGTGCCACAGCCAGGAGGTCTGTAATGCCCCAGTCCCAATATACGTAGGACTAGGAACGTAGACATGCCAGCTACATACATACAAAGTACAGGGGTCTTGTATGTATACATAAGCTGTAAAATACAGTAATCCAAGACAAACTAAATCTCATCCACAATGAAAAGAATAATAATATAAAAATCAACTTGAATATTTATGATACAATCGTTGGGCGGAGACAAAGTCTACTACCAACTATCTCAATAAAAGAAATGTATAAGAAATCGATCGATAAAACAGCAAGACGAACCAAGCGCAATCGTCTTCGAAGGAATGAAGAAAATTACGGCTAAAGCTAGAACACCTGCGAAAGACAAGAGCACACACCTGGCGAGATAACCAGGTCCTCAGAGGGACGTAACAAAACACATAATATCATGCCAATAACTGAATAAATAAAGCTCAACAGAAAAGTATATGTGACTACACAATTAAATGTCCTTAACCAATCTATGTGAAAATGTATTTTGAAGACAACGTTCCACACAAGGGCTCTCGAGACTAGAAATACGGCGCGTTAGCGTTTCAACCAAGGCACTAGTGGCGTCTAGAGAAAAGTAAATGCACGACTACTAGCTCTTGGGTGAGTCACTAACGGCAGCTAGAGGAAAGTAAATGCACGGCACATTTGTGTTTCAACCGAGGCACTAGTGGCATCTAGAGAAAAGTAAATAAGTGCACGGCGCACTAGCTCTCGGCTGAGTCACAAATGGCAGCTAGAGAAAAGTAAAGGTGTGAAAGCCACTGCGCCTAATAACTGTCTTCACCCTCCCCATGCACTACTCATGCTGAATCCACACCACGATATTTTTAATAACCGCTAAGTCTTCTAGACAACTATATTAGCAGTTATATCCTAACGCTCGTCCTGTACGCACCGATGTATGGTCGGTACGCAAGTCCGAATCTATATGAGACATATGATATCGTGGCACACAGGTGTCGGCCAATGAATGTGGCACAAACAAAGGTGGTCCCTTAACTCTATGCCAAATGCATAAAGAAAACTAAAGTATAGTAATTTACAACTACATAAAGTTTTGAAATAACAATTTATATTTGCTAGAAATAAATAATTATAAAGCATGCATGATATTGAGCAAGAAATTTAAACAGTAAAGGTAAGGTATCTTGTCTGGTGGTGTTGCCTGGAGTGGTACAATGATTCAACAAGTCCTGTTCTGTCCAATTGCCAAGGCCAGTATGTAGGGGGGTTCGAAGTCACGAGAAAATATATAATCAGTCATGATCAAGATAGGTAGATAGTAAGAATTTAAGAAGAAAATATTTATACTATTTAAAAACTAGATATATGTTTTGCTTAAAAGATATTTATATCTTATTTATAATATATAAAAAAAACTATATCTTATTGATCAAAATATTTGTAGATAATTATTCCTAAAAATTTATTTAGATAAATAGTTGAAAATTCAAAAAGTCAGTTTTGAAATTAGATGAAAATACTACACTAATAGGTTTAGGTTTCTAACTTTATTGAAAAATAGATATATGGCTCAAGTCGATATAATATATTTTTTGACAAATATAATTTCTACCAAATAATAAGTAATAATATATCTAAACAACAACCATATTTTAATACATAATAACCATAACAATACCCAGGAGTAAATTATATAATTATTAATAGTAACATACTATTTAATAATAATTGAAACTATTAATCAAAATATTAACATTACTTTGACTAAAAATATTAAATAATAAAACTACTACTTACTTTTCTTCCATGCCTTCATTGGAAAGAGAGAGAACGAGAGGGAAGTATGTAAAGAGAAAAGAAAGGAAGAGAGAGAGGAATCCATTGAGAGGGTAGAGAAAGAAATTGGGAGAGGGAGAGAGGTTACCGGTGGGTGTCCGTGGTCGCCGACGCTCGTCGGGAAACGAGGCGGCCGGAGGGGCGCCGACGCAAGGGAGGGAGTCATCGGGCTGCTCCGGTGTGGTCGCTGGAAGAGGAGGCAACGGCCAGAGGGCACGGCGGCCGGCTTCGGAGGGATCTGCGATGGTGGCGCCGGCGGCTGCGTGGTTTGGGGCGACACGCGCCGGCGGCAGGAGCGACGGGATGGTGTCCGCCCGTCGGAGAGGCGGTCATTTGCTGGAGCGCGGTCACCGACAAGGAGAAGAACGACAGAGTTGGGGTCTCGAGCGGCGGCTAATGCTGATGGCCGCGTCGGGCGGTCGTCGAGGAACTCCGGCACAGCGGGGGTCCAGATCTGGCGAACGCGACGGATGAAGCTCGGTAGAGGTGGGCCACTGGAAATTGCGGTCGACGGTGGCAAGGCAACCGTGGGCTGGCCGCGGGGACGCAGATGAGGGTGGCGCGGGTCGAACGGAGCAGCGTGGACCTGCGCACGATGCTGGAGGCTCGCTGTGCGGCGAGGATGGCCGACAATTTGGCGGGTAGCGACGACAAGAGCAGGGCGCTCACCAGCCTTGCCATGAGCGGAGGGCTTGGCATCGATGTGCGGGTCTGGGTGCGGCAGTGTGGCGGCGACAGAGGAGCTACATCGACGAGTCAAGCTTCCGGCGGTGCACGACCAGATGCAACGCACCGACAGAGGCACGGTCAGGTGAGGGTTCAATTGCTTCCCTTCTAATTTGGTGGTAGTGGTGGTGGTGCCCGTCGGTAGAGGTGGCTGTGATGGTGGTTGGGGTTATGTTGTCGGATGGTGACGGAATTGGGGGTCTCCAGCGACTGGATTTGGTGGTGGTGCGTGGTGAGGACGATGATGGCAGTGGTATTGTGGGGGCGAAGGACTGGGATTGGGTGGTGCTGGTTTGGTGGCGGTGGAAACGGGTGGTCTGGGATGGAGAGTAGTTGGCCGTCGGTGGTGACAGCGGCAGTCGGGTGGCTTGCGGGTGCTGTCGGAACGGGATTGATGATGATAATGAGAACGATGAGTGTGGCGACGGTGTCGGAGATGACAGGAAGGGGATGCGGTGTTGGATGTGCTGTGCCGGAGTTGTGTCCCGACACGAGGTGGACGTCCGATTTGTCAAACGAAAAAATGTATTTGTAAAAATAAAATATAGTGGATGGAGAATGGCGATACCGACACGATGCACGGAATTGATAGAGAATTTATGGATGAGTACCTCTCCTTATATTGGAGATGGAAATTCCCAGTTGGATATAGATTAGGATAGTTTAAATTCCCCAAGAGATAAATTCAATTTAAATCAATAAAATCAAATCTAATTCAAATTAATTTCTAATTTAAATCTAGATAATCTAAACTCCAATTAAATGTAAATTATACTTTTAAACTATTTAAATTAAATCATAAAATCAAATCGAAATTTAAAATGGACACAATAATTTCCAAATATATTTTTCAAAATACCAATAATAATAATTTCGAAAATAATAATTATTTTTAAATTTCTTTTTAAATAATAAAATATTAATATTAATAAATCTCAAAAATTAAATTTTTATTTAAAAATAAACTAATAAAATATTTAGGAAATATATATACGTATGCACAAAGAATATTATTTATTATTAAAAACTATTATAAACGAAGGACTTTTTATAAATAAATAAAAGAATGGATTTAGAAATGTTGGTATGATAGCTAAAATAATTATTACATATATTATTTTAAAACTATAAAATAAAATAATAATTAAAAATGTTTTTTAAAAAATATATACGTTCGCACATATTCGCACTCTTCGAGCAAATTCGATAATAACGAAATTTCGTGCGCGACGTACACTACAACTACGCAACGTACAAATACAAAAAAAAAATCAGTACCAAATTTATTAGAAAAAAATATAGTAGAAATTTAAAGGTTTTACAAGGTCCCCCACTACCCACTCAGCAGCAGCGGTTCGCTCAGCACCAGCAAAGAGGAGCTCCCCAGCAGGGCCTAGCTTTTGTCATGGCCGTCGAGGAGCCGGAGCCTACCCCAGATGTGATAGCAGGTTCTATATTACTAGATTTCTTTTCAGCTATAGCTCTGTTTGATTCGGGTGCATCCCACAATTTTATTTCTGTAGCTTTTCTATTTAAGCATAGCATAGTATCGGAACCATTAGGTGGTGTTTGCAAAATTATGACGGGCGGAGGTGCTATCCTAGTAAAGGATATTTGCATGAGGCATCCCATCACCTTAGGAGGTAGAGAGTTGCGCGCCAACTTACTCGTAATGCTACTACCGAGTTTCGACATCATCCTCGGTATGGATTGGTTGAGTAAGAATTTTGCCAGTATAAACTGCCATCGAGGATGTGTTGTAGTCAGTCCTCCGAGGGTACC
The DNA here is from genome assembly GCA_029216955.1 of Iris pallida. NCBI lineage: Eukaryota > Viridiplantae > Streptophyta > Magnoliopsida > Asparagales > Iridaceae > Iris > Iris pallida. The sequence goes on from JANAVB010011797.1 coordinate 2,992,122, forward strand.
GGCATTCGAGTTCGCTAGAGGAGCAGTGGAGCAGCAGCGCGGAGCTATTTGCGGAGCTATGATCGAGGGAAAAGAGATCCCATATCCCATCATCGGGAGTTCATGGACGTTTTTCCTGAGGACTTACCGGGATTGCCGCCATACAGAGACATCGAGTTTGCTATTGATCTAGTGCCAGGAGCAGAACTGACGGCTCAACCAGTGTACAGGATCAACAACAAGGAAGCTGAAGAATTGAAGAAGCAGATCGATGAATTGCTAGAGAAGGGGTTCATCAGAGAGAGTTCGTCACCATGGGGATCCCCTGTCCTTTTTGTGCCGAAGAAGGATGGTACGGTGCGTATGTGCATCGACTACCGAACCTTGAATAATCATACTATCAAGAACAAGTACCCGTTGCCGAGAATTGACGACCTCTTTGTAACCACCATATTTTTAATTTAGGAATATTTTGGTCATTTTGTAATTATTATATTATTTATTAATTTATTGAATTCATGTGATGATAGGTGGTTTTGTTTGATATTTGTGTAGTATAAATGGGTTTAACTTAGCCAACATTGACTAGAAGCCTAACAATAATTATTAGAATTAATATGACCTTGTAGGAATTTTTTAGAATTAATTAGTTATTTTAGAATGTTTTAAATGAATTTTTAGTCATTTTAGCCTTTTTAGCCATTTTAGCCATTTTTGTGATTTTCTAGATATTATGACTTGTGTTGTACTAGCAAATGGTTTAACCTTAGCGGACATTGTATAGGAGCCTAACCATGCCTTAGAATTATTGTTTTTATTTTTAGAATTTATTTTAGGCTTTAGTTTATTTTTAAAGGCTTTAATTGATTTTTTTAGCCTTTTTCATGCTAGTCTTTTAGCCTTTTTGACTTGGGCCCATTTCTACTTGAGAAAGAGTTGGCCCAAGTGAAACTCTAACCCTAGAGAACCCCCTTGGCCGCCCAAACAGCAGTACCCCTCCCCTTGCATTCATTTGTGAAGTTTTGAGCCTCCACTAGGAAACCCTAATAGATCCCCTTCTCCAAAACTCATAATTTCTTCTTTCGGAGTCTGTTTCTTCCCAAACGAACTCCATTGCACTCGTTGAGGAGAGGAGGATCTGCTGGAGAATTTCTAGCGAGGAGGCAGAGGCTTTTGCTTGAGGGAAATCGGCCGACACGACAACCGAGGAGCCCCGTTCATTGAGTTTTGACACTCAATAGGTAAATCCTAATCTACCATAGTAAATCTGGAATTTCTTTCATTTTTGCATCCATATAGGTGCCCTAGACTTGCCCACGAATTTTGGTTGGATTTCAACTTCGTTTGATGGCGGTATCGGACACGTATCGGTCTCACGTTGCACGTGTTCGGCAAAATGCCACTTAGAATTGAAAAGTGTTAATTTTCGATTCTGTTTTCACGAAATCCTTCCTTATATGATTTTTACCAACTTTTGTGAAGACGGATCAGAAATCGACACGATTTCGGCATACGAACGGACACGGACACGCGTGCACGAGATCCCGTGCACGGTCCCGTGCATGCCCTGCAGTCTGTGCGTCATAACTCGACGCATAGAGCTTCGTCTTGCATGAAATTTTACAAGCACGTAGGGGCAACCTCTGCCCATAGTCCCGTAAAATTTTACAATGTTTCATCGAGCGAACGCGGAGTAATCGCGCGTGCACTGTTCAGCCATTCTGTGCACCCGGCTGAAATTCGGGACTGAAACGGACTTCTTGCGTGCACACGACGCAGCGAAGAGCCGTTCCAGGACATGGGACAGGTTGACCTATACCTAGACTACCCGAGGAACGAACCCCGAGTCGCTACATGGCCCGACGAGCGAGCCACGAGGGCGGAACCGCGTGCACGAGGGCGCGCGAGGGCGCACGCGCACGCAGTAGGGCGCGCGTGTACGGGGGCTGCGTGCGCTGCTTCGGGCGGCGTGTCGCTGTGTGGCCATGTCCTAGACCTACCCCAGGACCCCTCCCAGCTACGTGCACAAGCACGGGGCATTTCGTTGTGTGTGCGGCGCTCAAACGAGCGAGAACGCACGCGTATCACGCGGTATCGAAAAATTCTGATACGCGTTCTGTAGACACGACACGGACGCAATTTTGAACCCGAGAGTATACGAACGCATCACGTGGGTCGAGACCAACGTGTATGCCGAGTTTCGCGGGTTCGTTTGGTGTATTTCGTATTTTGGATCGTTGTGTAAAATTGGGTTGTTTTCTTTAATTTCGATTTTGAGTTGAAATGTGATATTTTTGTTTTCCAGCCTTTTAGCTTATAAATTCTGAGTTTTTAATATGTATATGAGGTTTCGGATATGGGGAACCAACTTTTGGTTTTGTTTCATAATTTTCCATCATTTATGAGTATATATGCTTTCTATATATTTTCCATCATTTATGAGTATATATGCTTTCTATATATATATATATATATATATATATATATATATATATATATATATATATATATATATATATATATATATATATATAAAATATATATATATATATATATATATATATATATATATATATATATATACTCATAAATATAATATATATATATATATATATATATATATATATATATATATATATATATTATATTTATGAGTATATATATATATATATTATATTTATGAGTATATATATATATATATATATATATATATATATATAAACCTATTGCTAACACATACATGTTGAGAATGGGTCGAGGGGGATTTAATTCCAGATTTTAGACTCTTTAAATTATCTCACACCATTTCGAATCTTTCCATTTAAGAGTTTGTGTATTAACAATGAAAGGAAACAGAGTATACGAAACAATTCTCTTTATTTGATATCTGAAACTGAGGTTACAATGGCTTTCGATAGCCTAACGATATATGCCAGGTTGGCTACAACACAAGTTCTCAAATGGTTATCTTTTGATTTGTTATTAACAATGAAAGGAAACAGAGTATACGAAACAATTCTCTTTATTTGATATCTGAAACTGAGGTTACAATGGCTTTCGATAGCCTAACGATATATGCCAGGTTGGCTACAATACTCAGGTTCTCTCTTGCCCACAAAGGATTTTACCGTTCCATACATCATGCCTTCTATATCTCGGCCGCATCAATCCAGCTGCGTAGTCCGAGCGTCAATGCGATAGCACGCTTCAATGCGCTTCGGCATTCCAAGCCTTAACGCGTTCAAGCAACGCTTCGCCGCGAGCAATCCATTCCCTGCACCCTGCATGAAGCTGGTGGGGGTTCAGTACGTTCGTCCTCGCATGTACTGAAGCAAAGATCATCTTTCCAAACCAACATTTTAATCTTTATGTTGAATTATGCAACTTAGCTTATGATCTTGCTATGTTCTCCTTAGGATCAATTTCATGGCATATTCGAAAGCGTAAAGCATGTTATCATAGCAGCATGTTATCGAATGGAATAGGCAAACAAACAAGCAATCTCGTGTTTGATTCGTGGCGCGACTTACCAAGTCGACGCACTCGCCCTTGCACCGACGCAAGGTGAATACGCCGTAATCCTTTCCTGTCATGTTATTGTGCATCTCTAAGCAGGATCTCTATGCGGGACGCATATGCGCCTACACTTTCAATCCATCGTTCCTTAACTATATGAGGGCCGTTGGCGTATCCGTGCCGGAATGGACTAAAGGAGTTCCTTTCTTTTCTCTCCTTCTTTTCTCTCTATTTGGTTGGGCTGCCGGGCGTTTCACGGGTTGGGTCACATCCCAAACAACCGAAACGTTCCCGCTACATGCCATCATTTGCGGCTTCTCCCATCTTGTTTAAGGATGTGCGCCTACAAAGATTATACATCCCTCCGCGGCCAAATCGGTTTCGGGGACCTCCTGCATTTAACCGTTTGGGGGAATACTCGTGCACGAGCTATTATCACAATTTAATCTCGAGCCCATTCCAATCGACCATGCAACGCCCTATCATTCAAGTAATCAAATTCAAACAACCAAACATAGTCTTGAGTCCGAGACTCAGACTTATCATCTCGTATCTCTTTTATTTGCTTTCTGTGTTCTTATATTTCATACTTCATTTCAATGATTCAATGGCATTGTGCCTCAACTCAATGCTCGTCAACCGAACGACCCGAAGGTCTCGAACACCTTTCGAGGCACCATATCATATCCGACAGTTCCGCCACATTCATGCCACAACTGTATTCTCTCGCAACGAAGCCATCTTTTATTATCCCGTGCACGTAGGCACGTTTCGACCGTATCCCCATGTTCTCTAACTTAGCATTCAATGTTCGGGGCTTGCGCGCTAGGGCGCTCGCCTATTGTCTTTCAATGTTCTAGCCGTCTAACTCGTGCAGCAAAGGCACGGTATGGTTCGTGCACTAAGGCACTCGCCGATTACAGTTATCCTATGTTCTTACGGCTTGCGCACCGAGGCGCTCGCCTTAGCGATATCCAATGTCCCATAGCGACTCGTGCATATTGATGCACGTTTCATTTCAATTGTTCTAACTTAGTGTTCGACTCACACTATGATTTTATCTCCGATCGGCCACGCCCGTCGCGTCGATAGGTTAACTTAGCATACAATGATATATTTGACTTATCGAATGAAAGAGTAAAAAGAAGTCAATCCTCCCACCTTGAGTCGATAGGCCTTCGTCGTTTCGCGGAGCCGATGTGGCTCGATTCCCTAACTTTGTTGCACGGCCACTCTCCTGACTTAGCCATTCGAGCACTTCGTGCTTCATTGAGTTATGCGTCCGATTTGCCTTAGCGTGCCCAAGTCTCGACCCATCGCAAGGCGACGATTTGATTTCGCGGACCCTTACTAAATATTGCAAAAGATCGACCTCTAATATTTTCCCGTCAAAGTATAACCTGCACACGAAACCAACTAAAATCAATACTTGCTTCGCTTCGGACTTGCGCCTTGGTCGATTCGATTTCTTAGAATCTTCGAGCCGATTCAACGCACTCATCCTTCGGGGCAACGCGGCGCTTCGCATCGATTCAACTCGATGCATTCTTTCGGGGCAAGGTAATTCTTCGCATCGACAAAGTTGATACGTTACTCGGGACAACGTAACTCGCCTATCGATTTGCATCGATACATTTTATTCGGTCCACGCGACTCGTTGAGTTAACGCTTCAGCGTAATGCGCCATGCGGAGCGGGGCATTACACAAGATGTACAAGGATCTGCGAAACCACTTGTGGTGGTATGGTATGGTATGAAACGGGAAGTGGCCCGTTTCGTTTCTAGGTGCCTCGTGTGTCAGCAGGTCAAGACGGAGAGGCAGAGACCAGGAGGATTGTTACAACCGCTACCGATACCCGAGTGGAAGTAGGAACACATCACTATGGATTTTGTTTCCGGTCTTCCCCGGTCATCAGGCGAAAAGGATACGATTTGGGTCATGGTCGACAGGTTGACCAAATCGGCCCACTTTATACCATTTAAAGTGGGATTATCTACGGAGAAGTTGGCAGAGCTGTACGTGAAGCAGATAGTCGGACTGTACGGGGTTTCGGTGAGTATAGTGTCAGACCATGACAGCAGGTTCACGTCTCACTTTTGGAAGAGCCTACAGGCTAGCTTGGCACAGCGCTCAAGTTCAGCGCTGTTTATCATCCGCAGACGGATGGACAGTCAGAGCGGACCATTCAGACGCTCGATGATATGCTGCAGACGTGCGTGCTAGACTTTGGCGGCTCATGGGAGGACGACCTTCATCTCGTGGAGTTCTTCTAAAATAACAGCTACCAAGCTAGCATCGAGATGTCCCCGTTCGAAGCGCTGTATGGACGGAGATGCCGTACACCGCTATCTTGGGACAACGTGGGAGATGAAGAACAAATAGGCAACTCTAGAGAGGGGTGAATAGAGTTTATGACAATAATGTCCAATTAAAAATTTAAACTCTTTCACCAACAGAAAATAATCAGAGTAAATGCAGAAATAGTAAAGAGCAAGAAGGCATACGCAAACACAGTCGATTTTAACCTGGTTTTCCTCGTGGAGGACTAGTCCAGGCCTGAGAACTCTAGCTCGGGATTAAATCTACTATTTGTGAAATAGTAGTTACACCCCATGCCTTTTCTTCAGAAGAGCACGTCAACTTCTTACAGAGATCGCAGTGGCGATGCTTGGAATTTTCCAAGCGACTTCTTGAACTCTTGCACAAACTCCTAACTGAAAAGTACTGAGCACTTTGAGGCTTAGGGAGCTTGTGGCTAGTAGATAAGAAGGGTATAGCATGTATAAGGCTTTAGAGAGAAGAAAAGAGAAGATTGGATGAATGAAAATGAAAGAATTTATGGCCTATTTATAGGATACCATACAGGCAGAATTCGGCCAAAATTCTGGTTGGAATATTCAAAAATTTGGTCGTTGGACAACTTGCATCCAGCCAACCCTAAAAATTAGGGTCCTAGAATTTAGGAGGCAGAGTTCGGCCCGAACTCTGTCTCCAGAGCACAGAATTGGTCCAATGGGCCAATGGGCTATTTGGATGTTTGGTGGGGCTTTTGGTTTGAGGTATAGGTATAGTCTAAGTCTCAAAATGCTCAGCACTGCTCAGTTTACATAAGTCTAGACTCAAATAAAGTATAAAATATAGACTCAAACTATGAAGCATTGCAGGTGCGAGATGTCGTCTGGCTTGTACCGAATTCAGTCTTCATGTATCGTATTGAAATATTACAAGTATCATGTTGTCAATTGTATCAATATATGGTTGACTGTGATTTTGTGTCAACAATCTCCCCCATATTGATAATTGACAAAATGATATTTGTATATTCAATATTCATACCTGGACACATTAAAAAAATAGTAGCGTAGCTCCCCCGTAATAAGAGCGTAGCTCCCACATAATAAGTGTAGTGCTAGCAATAGTTCCCCCGTAAACATTACCTGTTATCCTGATAACATTATTCTTTTTCCAAAGCACAGATACACAAAGCTAGAAAAATGATATGATAATATAATATGAATATATCAAAATATTTCTCCCCCTTTTGTCAGTTAGCAAACAACCAGAATAATGAATGGCAAGCACACCAAAAATAATAATGATAAACTGCATAAAACCGAGAAACTGCATAATAAAAATGTCTCCAAGAGTCACATAACGAGTTCTAGTACAATCAAAATGCAGAAATAAAAACAACTACATCAACTAAAAATGCATAAAAGCATAAACTACGATCCTCAGCAGCAGCAGCAAAGAGAAATCCATATCCATCATCGAGCTCGTGAAGGCCCACCGTCGTCAGATGGATCAGTGAATGAACGACGAGGGTCCACGACGGCTGCATCCGGATCCAGGTAGCGGATAACCCAAGGGTCATCGATACGGTATCCATCGCGAGCAGGGTCCCGCTCCATGGGAATAGGCATAGAAGGATGCCGGGACATAGAGTACCGAATATCGTGCAGTGAGTTGCTAATGGCACTCATCTGCAAGGTAGTCCGGTAGTGAAGCTGAGTCTAGCGATCATCCTCTAAGGTGAATCGATCGCAGAGCATGGTCTGGAGTCACTCAAGAGTAGCAGGAGGAGGAGGAGGATCCTGTCCAAGAGGAGGGGCGTCAGGCTCATCGTCAGAGTGTTCGGACACAACATGTGAGCCAACTACTGCTTGAAGTCGCCGTGCCTTAGAGAGGAAGGCAGGGGCAGGTAGGAACTGGCACTCATCAAGAGGTACACGAAAAGCACGAAAGAGCATAGGAAGATAAAGAGCATAAACCAAGGATCTTGGTTTCTTCCTAGCGTTAATCATCCAGTCCATCATGGTACGTAGAAGATTAAAAGGAACATAAAAATGGAGGTGATAGAAAGCAGAGATTTCAAAGTATGTAACCTCATCGGTCGATCCTGCTTTGGGCAGAATCGTGTTAAAGATGATCCGATGAAGTTCATAAAAGTAAGGATTGAGAAACTTGGCGAGAAGCTTACGAGGACGTGTGTTAGGGGTACATAAGTTGTCCTTAAAGCTTTCTAAGGATGACCCATCGGGAAATAGAAACTTTCGAGCTTCAACAAGTTTTTCTCATGAGTTTGGCTCCGGGAGTTCAAGATGTTCAGCCAAGTCGAAATCATCAAAAGAAATATCAATGCCCGCAACTCGTGAAAATATATGTGTATCATTGTGAGTAAGGTTACAGTAAAACATTTGTATGGCATTGAGATATATAACCGAATTGGTAGTGACAAGTTCATCAAGACAAAGATCATGAAAAAGTGAATCATATTGAGAAAAGATAGTGAAATTTATAGGGTGACCCGCATACACCGGACGTGACCAAAAATCACTAAACCATTCATTGGAAGCATCAAGTGATACGAATATCCGGTCATCATACGTGTTGGGGTCGAGTAGACGAGGTGGGTTGAACAACGGGTGAATGGGTTGTTGATTGGGTTGTTCAACGGGTGGTTCAACACGAGGAGGAGCATTCGAAGAGGACGCACCCTCGGTTCGAAGTCTCTTCCCCCTATTGAACAACTTGGGAGCCATAATAATAAAGAAAATTGAGGAATTGTAGATGGAGAGAAGTGGAGAAATATACCTCAATTTGATGATGAAAGATGAAGGAGAATGGTGAGAGAATCCTTCTCCTTAAGTTTTGAGAAGAATTACGCTCTAGGAAGGAAGAACTAGGGTTAGGGTTTGGAGAAAAATAGTTTGGAGAAGTTTGGAAGGTGGCAATGGAGGAGAGAGAAGAGGGGAACCCGGTTTTTAGTGTAGGGGTTCGAATGGTCAGAGCAAATGAGGACCATTGGATCACAATCTGATCAGCGGCTGAGGCTGCTTTCAGTTCTGGAACAGCCAGACCGAATTCGGCCCGAACTCTGGGTAAGGCAGAGTTCGGCCTGAATTCTGGTTTATGGTACCATAACAGAAATCAGGCTAGAAAAGAAATTTGATCAAGTAAGAGAGATAAAAAAATGATAATAAGTAGATGCAAGATATAAAGTGAGAAAATCAAGTAGATGATAATAAGTAGATGCAAGATAGCGAGAAAACCAAGTAGCAAAAAAAATGTAACGCCGAATCAAATTAAAGTTTGAAAGTTTGAATTAAAGCATGTGATAAATAAAAGTAGACCATGTAATAAACAAGGAAATATGCCACAATTCAATATTCTGAAGCTGCCATGGGGTAGCTGCAGGGGCCGGATCCCAGCTAGCGGTAGTCCTAAGGACTAGTGCACCGTGTCGCTTAGGCTTTTACGTCTTGTTGTCAGAAGGACCCTTTCGACTTGTACCCATAGCAAGTTCATCATAAAGAATCAAGACATAATCGATATTTACGCAGGTTACTTTAATGAATAACAGCTTCATCCAAAATTCCTAGTTCACGACAAAGAAAGTTAAAACGATGTTCAGATAGAGGTTTGGTAAAGAAATCTGCTAGCTGATGATCGGTGTCAATAAATTATAAGTTAATAGTACCATTTTAATGATGATCACGCAAAAAGTAGTGACGTATTTCAATGTGCTTCATGCGTGAGTGACATATGGGGTTCTTAGTGAGATTTATAGTACTAGTGTTGTCACAGAATATAGGAATATGCATAAACGATAAGTTATAGTCTTCAAGGGTTTGCTTCATTCACAGAATTTATGCACAACAACGACCAGCTGCAATATATTCAGCTTTTGTTGTGGATAGTACGACAGAATTCTGCTTCTTGCTAAACCAAGAGACTAGAGCCTTTCCTAATAAATGACACGTGCCACTCGTACTTTTACGGTCGACCTTGTATCAGGCGAAATCAGCATCAGAGTAACCAATGAGGTCAAATGATGTTGACTTGGGATACCATAGGCCCACTGTAACCGTACCCTTAAGGTATCGAAAGATACGCTTAACAGCAGTCATGTGTGATTCCTTAGGATTAGCTTGATATCTAGCACACAGGCAAACGCTAAACATAATATCAGGGCGACTAGCAGTTAAATAAAGTAGACTGCCTATCATACCTCGATACTTACATTGATCCACAGGTTTGTCGCTTTCATCTGGTTCTAGTTTAGTTGTAGTAGCCATCGGAGTGCTGATTGGTTTGACGTTGTCAAGGTCAAATTTCTTCAGCATGTCCTTTGTATACTTTGACTGACAGATGAAAGTTCCATTTGACATTTGTTTGACTTGCAGTCCAAGAAAGTAATTCAGCTCCCCCATCATGCTCATCTCAAACTCGGTCTGCATACACTTGGCAAAATCTTGACAGAGGGTTTCATCAGTAGAACCAAATATAATATCATCCACGTAAATTTGTACTAAGAGAATAGTGTCTTTGAAAGATTTTATAAAAAGTGTAGTGTCAACTTTCCCTTTTGAAAAACCTTTTTCAAGCAAGAAATTGCTTAGCCGTTCATACCAAGCTCTAGGGGCTTGTTTGAGGCCATATAGCGCTTTCTTGAGCTTGAAAACATGGTCGAGAAATTTATGATTTTTAAAGCCAGGTGGTTGTTTTACAAAAACTTCCTCCTTAATAAATTCAGTCAAGAAAGCACTTTTAACATCCATTTGAAACAATTTGAAAATTTAAAAGTTAGCAAATGCGCAAAGCATCTGAATGGATTCTAATCTCGCAACAGGAGCATACGTCTCATCGTAGTCGATACCTTCCTCTTGGTTGTATCCTTGAGCTACTAGACGAGCTTTGTTGCGTGTAACTGAACCATCTTCATTTACTTTGTTTTGAAAAACCTATTTAGTACCAATAATCGAGTGATTTACCGGCCTAGGAACAAGTTCCCAAACTTGGCTCCTCTCGAATTGGTTAAGTTCTTCTTACATGGCAGAAATCCAAAATTCATCATTAAAAGCTTCTATAATATTTTTCTGCTCAATTTATGAAATGAAGGCAGTACTAGCAATGGAGTCCCTTATTGATGATCTAGTACTTACTCCATGTGAAACAACACCTATAACCAAATTTTCTGGATGTGACGGCTTGAAAGAAAAAAAATTTGGTAAGCTCTCCAGAGAATTGGTTTAAGTGGTTGTGTTCATTGGAGTAGAAGTTGATGGCTCAACATCATCATCAAGAGTAGCTGCTGTACTATTATCCTCATCGAAAGTCACATTTGTAGACTCTTCCACAATTAATGAGCATTTGTTGAATACTCTATATCCCTTGCTTTTGGCCGCATAGCCAAGGAAAATACCATCGTCAGCTTTGGCATCAAATTTGCCTAAGTTGTCTTTGGTGTTAAGGATAAAACATCGACACCCAAAAACTCGAAAATATGAAACGTTTGGAGTTCTTCCAAACCAAAGCTCATAGGGTATTTTCTTCGTAATAAGACGAATAAGCACCCTATTTAAAATAGGGCACGCTGTACTGACAGCTTCAGCCCAAAAATATTTCGGAATAGAGAATTTATTTAACATGACTCTAGCCATATTGCCAAGAGTCTTATTCTTTCGCTCTACAACACCATTTTGTTGAGGAGTTCTTGGACAAGAAAACTCATGATTAAAACCATTTAAATCACAAAACTTTTCAAAATCACTATTTTCGAATTCGCCTCCATGATCACTTCGGATTCGAGTAATCATGTAGCCTTTTTAGTTTTGAACCTTTTTAGCAAATATCTTGAAAACAGAAATGGCATCACTTTTATTTGTAAGAAAGAAAACCCAAGTAAATCTAGAAAAGTCATCAACTATAACAAAAGCGTAGAGTTTTCCACCAAGACTGTCTACTCTACTAAGGCCAAATAAATCTATATGAAGTAATTGCAATGGTCTAGTAGTACTTACAGAGTTTATGGAATAAAAAAAGGACTTGGTTGCCTTATTCAATTCACATTCGTCACATACCGTATCCTTTTTGAATGTGATGTCGGGCAAGCCTCTGACTAGCTTCTTGGTCGATAGCCTGGATATAGTATCCATGTTGGCATGACCAAGACGCTGGTGCCATAGTAACCTTTCATCCTTGTGAGCATAGGACATCTTCCTGCACTGTTAGTATCTCTAGATAGATAGAAAATATAAATATTATCCTCTCTTGTCCTTTCAAAAGCAATGTCTCATGTTGACCTATCATAAATAAAGTATTTATTTTGTCCAAAGTTAATATCATACCCATGATCAGCAAGATGACTTATGCTGAGCAGGTTATGCTTTAACTCGGTCAATAGGCAGACATCCTTTATTACAGGAGAAGGAGGATGACCTATAGTACCATTACCAATGATATACCCTTTAAGGTTGTTGCCGAATAATATATACCCTTCCCTCTTCATCGATAGTGATGCGAAAAGTTTTGCGTCTCCCGTCATATATCGCGAGCATCCACTATCGAGAATCTACTTACTCTTAGTTGAGGAGGGAAGGTCCATCTACATCAATAGTAGATGTGACCGTTGGTACCCAAGTTCTTGAGGGTCCTGAAAAGTTAGTTTTCGGCAACCATGCATATATGGTTCTATCTACTAATCTTCTAACTCTATATTGTGGTGAAATGTGTCCATGTAATCCACAATAAGTACAAATAGCATTCCTATTTATGTTAAGAGCATGTTGATGATGTCTATATGTAGAGTGGTGTAGAGTGTAGGCCTCAAAAATGAAGTCACGCTGAGTTGATCAGAACAAGTCACGCAGAGTGATCCGAGAAGCAGCACAAAAGATACGCTAAGTTCTGCCTGTCCATCTCCTTTAGAAATCATGCAGAGACAGCTCAGCCATACGTCAGAATCATAATGACTGACAATACAGCAGTCGAGAAACGTCTCCTCGTATGCCACGTATGCACAGAACTCGAGAGATCATCGCCGTCTTTTGCGTGATTTTCGAAATCTTCCTTAGCAAGACTCACTCTTCACCAAGTTGGTGTGGCTTTGGGTCTTATCTTTATTTAATGCGGCTGACAATATAATCAATGTCAGAGATTTTGTGTCAGACGAAGCGTGCCAAATCAAGACAGCTGGCGGTTTGCGTGGATTCTGAACCTTCTCCTTCCTCAAGTTTGCGTGGATTTTTGAGTTATTCTTCTCAAAGCCTGCGTGAATTCTGAAGTATTCTTCTTCAAAGCTTGCGTGGATTTTGCCTTCAACGAGTCTGCGTCAACGAAACTGCGTGGATTTTTGCCTTCAGCAAGACAGCGTGGATTTCATTTCAACTGGAGTACGTGGCAGCCATGCCACCGATCTCTCTCTCGCGTGCCCAGTAACTTGCACACGACCCATGCACTAATGCCATGTGTCCAACAGTTACGGGCCACGTCCAGTAACTACTCACTAACCCTGCGTGTATTTAGAGTCTGTGTGACTTTTCAAATGCACCAGTGGTGAGGTAGTTATCTTTTCAGTTATTGTTTTGACTCTATAAATAGAGTTCTTTATTTTATTCATTGTACAGATACATTGATATCTACTGTCAAAATTTTGAGAGCTTTTCTTCTTCGCATAGTCCAAGGGATAAAGCGATCGTCTTCTAGATCGGATTCCTACAGTTGTAATTTTCCCAGAAACACAACAAATAAAGAGAATTTCTTTATGGAAAACAAATTGGCGACTCTGCTGGGGAAAACCATCTCCTCTTCTGAGATGGTAACAACTCAATGCGATACTTCGTCAATCGGCTCGACGAAGAAGGTGATGACGATCAAATTCGATCAACTCGCCTATGAAGAAATGCAGCGGGCTAAGGGTGACAAGCCCATTCCAGCCTCCATCATCACTGCCAAGTCGAAGGGACACTCTGTCTATGTCCCTAAGAATCAGTTGGCAGTCAATGGTGAAGTCTCTGCCACAGTGTCTACTCCTAACACTGGCAAGAACTCCACTGCAAGCACGCACACTCTTGTGCGCTCGAAGATGACAGTAACTAAAAGTCACGTTGACAGTACTGGCTCCTTAGCCGAATCTGTTCCAGCGTACAAATTCAATTCTAAAAGTCACGCTGACAGTACTGGCTCTTTAGCCGAATCTGTTCCAGTGTGCAAATTCAACTCTAAAAGTCACGTTGACAGTACTGGCTCCTTAGCCAAATCTGTTCCAGTGTGCAAATTCAACTCTAAAAGTCACGCTGATAGTACGGGCTCCCTAGCCAAATCTATTCCAGTGTGCAATCCCACATTCAAAAGTCACGCTGACAGTACTGGCTCCTTAGCCAAATCTGTTCCAGCGTGTAATTCTAAAATCAAAAGTCACGCTAACAGCTCTGGTTCTTTAACCAAGTCTGTTTCAGCGTGTATTTCATCAGAGAAGAATAACTCCTTAGTTATCTCTTCTTCTTCACCGAGTTCTACTAGAGCTGGGGGTGGTCTTCCACACAAAGTTCCTTCGAAAAGGAATAACTCTTTAGTTGTTTCTTCTGCTCCTGTAGTTTTTACTCCAGGAACAGCTTTGACTGATACTTTTGTTAGTCAAAGGAAAGGAGATGGTCTTTTGACTACTCTTCCTTCTGGACATTCTATGTCTCAACATCTGAATGAGTCTAAGAAGAAACATTCCTTAATGTCTTCTTCTTTGATTTCTTCAAATTGGGCACAGAATCTGTCCATTAAAGAGGGTCTGTTACCAACTCCTAATCAAGGGAGTGGTTTAACTCTTCCTTCTCTACAAATATCCAGATCAATGGAAGGAAAACTCAATGTTTCCAAAATTAATATGTTACCTTCCACTGATTTAAGAACAAAACTCAGCACTTCTGGTGTTAAAAAACCATACCAATTGGATATGAAGATAAAAGATCCAGATGCAGAGTATGCAAGAAATTATGTGGCTCACATTAATCACTCTTTGTATAATCAAGAGCCATCAAGACCCAAGAACAGGAAGTATATTCCTCAATCTTCACAAACAGATTTACGGGAATATCTTCAACAGAAGAGAAGGAGTAATTCTATATCAAAGGAACATGCTGAATGTGACTTCTATCTAAGAGTCATAATTCAGTGCAGATGTGAATCAACAGTTTAAGACCACGGTGATCATGAATGTGACTTCCAGCCAAGAGTCACAATACAATGCAGATGTCAAAATAAACGACAGTCTGTCTTTAATAGGATTCAGTATGAACCTATGCCTGATGAAGATGAGCCTTTGTTTGCCTCTGTCAATATGACTTCTCGGGACACCGGGGGTAGAGTTGATAGTCCAGATGGAGTATATAAAAACACCAGAGCAAGAGTCCTGGCTTCTAGTCAAAGAAATTTGATCCCTGAAATTGATTCTGAATTTCTTGGAGAATCTAACTTCCCACCTCTTCCTACTGGAGGTAATTCTCCTATAGTTGACTTTGATACACGAAGCAATGATTCAGAGCATACAACATCTACTAGTTCATCAATAATCCCTCATACAGTCACGACTTACATGGTTGATGGGAATACTAATGAACCTTCTTCTTCCCTGACTCCTCAAGATCAAAGAATTGCTTCTTTGGAACAGCAAATGAAGTCTATGACTGACACAATGAAGTCAATGTATGAACTCATGACAGCTCAGTTGCAAAATCGACAGACTGTATCAGATGCCATACCAGTTGATACTGATATAAGTCCAGTACAAGTTTCTCCAGCAGTACAATCCAATACTCCTGGACCTGCTCAACCAAATCCTAGTCTCTCTGGAGCTGGGGGTAGTGCTTACAATGCTGTTCCTCCTCCTAACTATTCTCTACAAGCCACAACTCCACAATCTTCGGGAGTTGTCTCTGAAGAATTAAAAAATCTCAAAACTCGATTCGAGGCATTCAAACAGAAGGATGGTTTACAAAGGTTAGGCATCAAGCAGCCTTATCCGATAGAATGGAAGCAAGTATCATATCCTCCTAAATACAAGCCTCCTACTATCTCATTCTATGATGGAACCACTTCTCCAAGTCAGTTTATCAATCACTTTGAAGTGATGACTGATCAACTACAACCAAGTGATGCCCTCCTTACTCGGGTATTTATTGGATGTCTCAAGGGAACGGCTTATGAATGGTATAGAAGTCTCCCAGATGGAAGTATTACCTCATTGGCTGGTTTCAAACAAATGTTTCTTGAAAGGTTCTATGAAGGGCTTAATGACATGACTATGTCTGCTCTTATTAGAATCAAGCAGAAAAATAATGAATCTACAGAGGAATACATTGAACAGTTTTGAAGAGAAGCTCTGAAGATGCCTCTTGGAACTCCTGATGCCGTCACCATTGACACGTGCAAATCAAACTTGTTGCCAATCATCAGTATGTGGACAGGGTCCACTCAATTTCAAGATTGGCCTTCCTTCATAGTCAGTGCTAAAGCTGCAGAAATCAGTGCTGAAACCTTCAAAGGTTTAGGAGTGTAGATGACTCCCAAAGAAACAGGACAAGGTGCTAACAATAAAAATAATGCTCGCAAAGAAAAAGAAACTCTTGAAGTTAATCTTCAGAGCAAAGATGCATCAAATGTTCAAACTCCTGCCTCTACAACTCAATAATCAAGAATACCTCGCCCCAGAGAAGAATATTCTTTTGATGACGACGATGTCCTTGGTATCTTTGAATGTCTGCTGAAAGGTAATAAAATATAATTACCAGAGATCAAGAAACCTGATGAAGCTGGTAAGACAGATCATCCTAAATACTGTCCATATCACAGAATGTTGGGTCATACAATTCGTACATGTTATGTATTGAAAGGAAAGATCCAAGAAATGATTAAATCTGGAGCTATCTCTCTTACTCCAAAAGAGAAGACCGTCACCTCCAACGTCGTCTCTATGCAATTTGGAAATTTCTCTCCTCAATTCCTTGAAAGTGGGATTGTTCCTATTCCCAAGGCAACTCTTGACATAGTGAATCTTCCTCCTCCACAGTCTGAAGGATTAGTGCCAATCACTTTAGAAACAGAGGAAATCATGTGGATCCATCCTGATCTAGTGGCAGATTTTGAATCGCCTTCTCCTCAAAAGATTTCTTCTCAAAAATCTAAGAAGGCTGGAAAGATCAAGTCATGTCATATGACTTCTCTTGGGTCTACCTCTGACACAGAGCCAAAAGACAAAGAAGAAGCACTTGTTAGTGCTACTCGAACGGGGAAACCTTACCTAAAGGATTATTCTAAAAATCCTGAAGATCCTACTGATATCCCTTCAGATGCTAAAGATGCTCCTAATGTTCCTCCCGAAGAAGAACCATCTATTGAACCTGTTCCTCCCAAGCCTACGGCTCTGGAGAAAGGCAAACAACAGGCTCGGTTTGATAAGCCAATCAAGAAGTCTTCTCCTCTTGGACTTCAGAAGCCTTACAACTTCGACATTTTGGCTCAGCTTGCTAATACTCCCGCTAGAATGTCCTTTTTTGAACTTCTACGTCTTTCCAAAGAGACTCGGGAGACGTTAAGTGAAGCACTTCTACAAGCTGACTCTTGTCTTGCACAATTGAAGAAGCCGGATGCAGAACCTGCCACTTGCTTACATTGCAACAGTGTACTGGAGATTATCCCAAATATCACCTTTACACAAGACGACAAGTTACTGGAGGATAATCGACATGACCGACCTCTCTACTACACTGGTTATATTGATACGATGAAGATAGATCGTATTCTCATTGACCCAGGGTCTGCTATAAGCATAATGCCAAAGAGTTTGTTGGATGAACTAAAAATCCCTCTTCACAAGCTCTCCAAGACGGTTACTACTATCTTGGGATTCAATCAAAGCCGAAGTGAGCCTTTGGGAAAGATTCATCTGAAGCTTCAGATAGGTGATTTCAGATCTAAAGTCACTTTCTATGTGATCGAGATCGCGGGATCCTATAATCTTCTTCTGGGGAGGCCCTTTCTTCATGAAAATAATGTGGTGCCCTCTACTCTTCATCAATGTTTTAAATACATTGATAGCAATGGAAGAGTACAAAAAGAAGTTGCTGATATAAATTCCTTCCATGGGATTGAAGCTTATTTCAATGATTCCCGAATGTACAAAGAAGAGTATACAAGGATCATACAAGCTATGGAGAAAGAAGATGCACAAAGTGAGACTTTAATAATCCCTGTTAAATATCGAACTACTCAGCAACAATCTCCTAAACCCTCTGGAGAAGATTCTTTCATCATTCCAGTGAGTGGACGGATCTCTCCGTTACCTCAGTCATCTATTCAGA
This sequence comes from Iris pallida, assembly GCA_029216955.1. NCBI lineage: Eukaryota > Viridiplantae > Streptophyta > Magnoliopsida > Asparagales > Iridaceae > Iris > Iris pallida. Next base: position 3,010,251 of record JANAVB010011797.1, read on the forward strand.
ATACACTGATCATTCCTGTCAGTGGGCGTACTACAGTTTCTGTACCTTCACAAGATGCTCTGCTAATTCCAGTTGGAGGGCGGACTACTCTTCCTACTCAAACTTCAAGGGAGCTCACCTCTTCTGAGCCATTTGTTATCGATCTTAATCGAAACAAAGCTTCTTCTTCTTCTCCCCCTTTAGTCATTGACTTGGCTAAAATCTCTAAGGCTCAGCCTTCTCCCAATGTAAATATTGCTGCTTTTACATTTAATAAAAAGTCTCCACCTTTGCAGTACGTTGATGTGTGTAATTATGTTCATAGTTATTTACATCTGTTAGATGACTTGAACACAATAACCATAGGAGTTGTACAGACTGTTCATACAGATGTATCTCTAGAACCTGTACAATCTTCATACTTTCTAGTTCCCAGCAGAAAGCCAGGAGACATTCCAATATTCTTCTACAAAGGGCCTCAAAATCCTTCTGATCTTGAAGATGATGACAAAAATGATGATACTGGAAGATTACAACTACGTCATTATAGTCAGCAATCTAGAGACATCATCAAAAATATGGGCTATGATTTCAGGACTGGCCTTAATAATGGAAAAGGAAGAAAAATGCCTGTCCGGATTCCTCCTTTGAAATATGGAAGGACGAAATGCGGATTGGGTTATACTGCTCCTACTCCTTTCATCAACATTATCCATGAAGAGCTTGAGTCTGACGAAAATAAGAGATCTGATTCTTCTAGTACCACTTCTTGGGATTTCGATACGAGTATCGGTGACTTCTATTGCAACCTTCTGTCTTCTAACATGGTTTCCATTGACCATTCTGAAGAAAGTGATGAAGACGAAGAAGAGTTTGAAATCTCACCTGAATCAGAATAGTGGGCCCAAAGATTAGATAATCAATGGGAGTTCCGTTTCGAACAAAAAGAACCTTCGACTGAAGATAAACTTGTTCAAATAGATGTTGGTAAAGAGGGGTCTCCCAAACCAATATTCATCAGTGAAAGTCTTCCAGAAACTGATAAGAAAGACATGATCAAACTCATTCGTGATTACATCGATGTCTTTGCTTGGAGTTATGAAGATATGCCAGGGCTTGATCCTCAAATTACAACTCACAAGCTCAATATCTTGCCGAATGCTAAACCGGTCAAACAACAACAGCGATGATTTCGTCCGGACATCATGGATGCAATTGAAGCTGAAGTCAATAAACTCATTACCTCTGGGTTTATTAGAGAGGAACAACATCCCGATTGGGTGGCTAATATTGTTCCTGTTCTTAAAAAGACTGGCAAGATTAGAGTATGCATAGACTTTCGTGATCTCAATGCGGCATGTCCTAAAGACGAATTCCTTCTACCAATCACTGATGTCATGGTTGATAATACCTGTGGATTTGAACGAATGTCATTCATGGACGGGTATTCTGGGTATAATCAGATCAAAATGTTCCCAGAAGACGAGAAGCACACTTCTTTCAGAACGCCGATTGGTACATACTATTATACAGTTATGCCATTCGGTCTCAAGAATGCAGGAGCAACTTATCAACGAGCTATGAGCACTATATTCCGTGAACATTTGCGGAAAACAGTCGAATGCTATGTTGATGATATTGCAGTCAAAAGTCGACAAAAGGAGGATCATATCCAAGATTTGAAGACTATATTTGATCTAATGCGTAAGCATCAATTAAAGATGAACCCTACTAAGTCCTTCTTAGGCGTCTCTAGTGGTAAATTTCTCGGCTTCGTCATTACCTCTAAGGGTATACACGTGGATCCCGAGAAGATCAAAGCCATCCAAGAGATGCGTCCTCTACGCACCTTAAAAGAGCTACGAGGATTTCAAGGAAGAATCGCTTATATCAGGAGATTTATCTCTAATTTATCAGGACGCTGCAGACCATTCAACAAACTTATGAAGAAAGGTGTCTCTTTTGTCTGGAATAATGAATGTCAGAAAGCATTCGATGATATAAAACAATATCTGATGAGCCCTCCAGTATTGGTACCTTCCGTCTCAGGAATACCGTTCCTCCTCTATACTCGAGCAATGAGTCATTCATTGGGTGCATTACTCGCTCAAAAAAATCAAAATGGCCATGAACAGGCCATTTATTATCTCAGCCGTACTATGACCGGAGCTGAACCTCGATATTCACCGGTTGAAAAAGAATGTCTAGCCTTGATGTTTGCTGTCCAAAAGACATGTCATTATATCATTGGCCAGACTATTCATGTCATCTCCAGGATCAATCCTATACGGATCATGATGAAGAAACCCAGTGTTTTGAATTCTCGATTGGCTAACTGGGGAATCCTACTTGCTCAGTATGATATGCACTATATTCCTCAGAAATCAGTCAAGGGACAAGCTTTAGCTAATTTTCTGGCTGCTCACTCAATTCCAGAAAATTCAAAACTCTATGATGAAATCCCAGATGAAGTCCTAGATTCAAATCAAATTGCTGAAGATCCTACTTGGCGTCTATTCTTTGATGGAGCATCAAGAATTGGTCCTAATGGTGATATTGTTGCTGGAGTTGGAATTGTTCTTATATCGCCAGAAGGTCTTGCCATCCAAAGAGCTTATTCTCTCGATCAGCCATGTTCAAACAATGTAGCTGAGTACAACGCATTGCTTATTGGTCTTCAACTCGCTAAACATCTGAATATTCAACATTTGGAGGCGTATGGAGACTCTAAACTTATTGTCAATCAGATCAGGGGTACTTATGAAGTTCGCCATCAAGATCTGGTTCCTTATCATAGAGTGGCCATATCTATGGCCTCATCATTTAAGGAATTCTTCATTGAACATGTTAGGCGAGCATGTAACACAGAAGCTGATGCTCTTGCTAATCTTGCAGCGGTACTGGCTATCCCAATCAGACGGCAACAAATGATTGTTGTTCATAGTCGAGAATTATTTCATCTTGAAAATAACCTGACTCTAGGACTTCCAGTTGACATTGAAGAATCAACATCTCATGACGTCAACACAACAAGAGGATTTGGATTTAGTCGTAAATCGATATCATCTTCATCCGATTCCAGCATGGAATTCATCTTCAGTAACTCGACTGAGAATCAGAATACGGATAAAGATTGGAGACTTCCTTTCTTAGATCTTGTATTGTATGATATTCTTCCGGATGATCCGAGTGAGGCAGCATCTATCAGACGACGATCACTCAGATTCTATTACAATCATACAACAAAGACCTTATATCGTCGAGCTTATGATGGTTTACTCCTTCGGTGCATTGCCGATGATGAAGCCCAACAAGTTATTCGTGAAGCACATGATGGAATTTGTGGAGCGCATCAACCTGGGCCAAAACTTCAAGACCGTATTCGACGGATGGGTTATTATTGGCCAACTATGGTATCAGATGCCATTGAATATGCAAGGAAATGCAAAGCTTGCCAAATCCATGCGAATTTTATACATCAACCTTCGGAATTTCTACATCCGACGACAGCATCATGGCCCTTCGAAGCTTGGGGCATGGACATTGTCGGCCCGATCAATCCTCCGTCATCTAAAGGTCATCGGTTCATTCTCGCAATAACCGATTACTTCTCCACCCGAAGCTATTCCTTTATTTGAAGTTAAGACGTCTAATGTCATCAGCTTTATTAAGCACCACGTCATCTACAGATTTGGTGTTCCTCGACGCATTGTTCATGATAACGGACCACAGTTCGTCAGCCAGAAATTTACTCGATTCTGTGACGATCACCGGATCAATAATGTTGCTTCTACCGCATATAATCCAGCAGCTAACGGATTGGCAGAAGCTTTCAACAAGACTATCATCAAACTCCTAAAGAAGTTTGTCTCCACTAACAAACGTAATTGGAGTGACAAGCTCGGGGAATACTTGTGGGCTTATCGCACTACAATCCGTAATGCTACTAAGTGTACACCTTTCTCTCTGGTGTACGGATCTGAGGCTGTTCTCCCATTAGAGATTCAAATTCCTTCTTTAAGGATAGCAATCGCTAATGAACTCACTGCTGAAAATAATGATCGTCTTCGACTTCAAGAATTGGAGGCTCTGGATGAAAAATGGTTATCTGCTCAACAGAATATTGAATTCTATCAAGCTAGAATTTCAAGGGCTTTTAACAAGAAAGTCAGAATTCGAACATTTCAGAAAGGAGAACTTGTGCTTACTGTTAGACGCCCGATAACTATGACACACATGAGTAAGGGCAAATTTGATGCAAAATGGGAAGGTCCATTCATTGTCAATAAGATCTTTTCTAATGGGGCTTATCAACTCACTACTCTAGATGGTAAAGCCACTATGATGCCCATCAACGGCAAATTCTTGAAGAAGTACTACGTCTAATATTTCTATCAAGATTGTCCTCCCATCACTCTCCAGCTGTTTCATTGTTCTTTCCGAAGAATCATTCTGATATCTATTATCCCCAGTGGAGATAGGTATTCTACTTTGTATCATTTTCTCAACAAATTTGATATCCAGAAAATCATGTCCACATTACCTCTGAATTTTCTATCTCAATATCATATTTATGAAAATGATATTTAGTCTTTCTGATTTTTGAGTCAAAAGATCAATGAATAAAGGCAAAAATATAAAGTGGGAAGGATATATCGTAAACAAAGTTTCCTTAAACGGAGTTTATTTAAGACAAATCCCTCAAGAAAAAAAAAGAGTACATCATCATGGAAGATTACTGTGATCCCTTTCATATTTGGGACGAGGACCACATACATAATCAGCAAAAGAATTGAATACATCTTTTCGTGACCGCACCAAGAATTGACAGGCAGCCAGCCTCATTGCTTCTTCTTCTTCGGTTTCTCCTGGTTCGACCAGAAAGTCCAGGATATTTTTTGGCGGCTTGGGAGTAGACGAGCTTTCGCCCATTTCCTTCTTCTGCGGAGGTGGATGTTCTTTAACACCTTCAGTAGCTTCAAGGGCGACTTCAGCCTTCTTTATGTTCTCTTCAAAAGACATTGTGGATAAAATGCGATCCTTCTATTCAAATATATGCTCTATTTATAGGCATATGGTTACAAGGATCGAAGGGACGTATTCTTTTCCGATATTCAGTTCATCAATTCATTTCTCACATTCATCCGACATTTCACATGTTCATTAATACTTGACGGTTCGTCCGTTCATTTATTACATTCACTCGACAGTTCATCTGTTCATCGTTTCTTAATGGTTCATCCGTTCATAATCTTCTATCAGTTCATAAAGTGGGGATTCGTTATTTATCATGTTTTCATAACCTCTGAATCAATTCCGAATTTGCATACTCATTTGTCATGTTTTGACCTCTGCATAGAAATCAATCTATTTTCTTTCGAGTTCCTATATATTATCATGTCCATAATACCTCTGATAATATCATATACTCTAAAAACAGAAAAGATGATTTTATTATCTATCATGTCCACAATTCATCCACAAATACAAATCATTGAAGCATAGAAGAAGTGTCATTTCCATTCCCATTTCACCACAAAAAGTCTATTACATTTTCTTAGACTTTCCTACAAATCATAATGGAAATCTATTACAAATCTTGGATTTTCATTCTATGTACAACTGAGATCTATTTCTTCTTGGATCTTCTCTGGCAATCTCGTTGTTTGTGGCAATTCCTGGGTGTCCAGCAGGAATCAAACTCTGGTCTTATCTCTCAGACGAGAGGAGAACCACAGAGTAGGGCAACACGAAAACGTGTTGCTGCCAATACAACTGGTGGATGGGGGTAACCTCTCAAGGAAGACAGGAATGTATCCAAACCTTGGGATACAATTCCTGGTTCTGCCTTGAAAGGAACTCTACTACCCGATTTTTCGGTAGTAGAGTTAACTCCACCATCCAACTCTCGTGTATAAAGGCTCTTCCTACCATCTAAGGAAGACCCTTCTATCTCACGAAGAGTTCTGAGTTGTCTGATTTACGCGTCAAAAGCGTATGAGCTCCCTGATGTAGATGTCAGAGGAATATTGTCCACAGCATCCACATCACCAATGCCAGTTCTGAAGAAGGTTTTCAGCCAAAATTCTACAAGAAACAGTAAAGAAAAATCAGTCAACAGAAACTGGCCAAGCAAAGACAGATGCATTCTGTTCATTTCAGGAAGATGAATTTGTCCTTAGCAAACAAAAAAAAAATTCGATGCGTGTATATTGAACTTACCGCTGAGTTTGCTGCTAAGGATTGACAGATCCATGTCTGGTAACGTGCACAGAGATTTGACATCAGACAACATGGCTTTCCTATTTTTTTCTCATAGAAAATTCATTCTCAGAAGAGAGGAAGAAGAATGGGAAGATGAGTTTGCGTGGAGTTCATCCATCTATTTAAAGGGTCAAGTGCAGGTCTATTTTTGGAAAAGATCCGCATAAATAGCGCCTGTAAATTGTAGAATGAGTGTCACGTGTACTTCGGGAGACCGTGCAACATTGGAAACAGTCAAAGAGTGCTAATTAATATTCTTCATTAAAAGACACGCAGATCGAACACAAAAGTTGTACTTCATTCTTTAAACAGGCACTGATGGCCTTACAAAAAGACAAAAAAAAAGAAGTGCAACAAAGCGTAGAAAGTTACGCCCTATTTTCCAGAGCGGCTAAGTTTGATGCCTAACTCCTCTACGCTCTTAACTCCCAGGCGATGCAATAGAGTCTCGAGCATTTCACGCTTCTCCATAAGGCTCCGCCCATCAGAAGAAGACGAGCCATCCAATCCAAAGTAGCTCAAGAGATTCTTGGCTAACTGCGTAGAGTCGTCCTTGAGCTCGATGACGACAGGTTCGGGTTCTTTGCCCCCAAAAGTGGGGTCACCATGGGAACAATAGCCCAACTTGCGTGCTTCCTCTTCGGCTGCTTCCTTTGGGGTCATATTTTCGAGAGATGAATGTCAAAGCTGAGAATCTCTTCCTGTTTATATAACAGATCTCGTCGACAGTTCATATTCCACCATAAATTGGACGCAATCAATCTCGAAGAACGAAGAATCATTATGACATTTAATAAGTTCATTTGGATGTTTTCAAAGAACTTCGAAGTCTTTTCGACTTCCAAAAAAATTTTTGGAGCCATCTCAGCGTGACGTTAACTCATTTCATCATCTTTATTTTCAAAGTATTTCGAAAATATTTTATCATTTTTTCGAAAACTTTGAAGGGGGTTTTGTAGGCCTCAAAAATGAAGTCACGCTGAGTTGATCAGAACAAGTCACGCAGAGTGATCCGAGAAGCAGCACAAAAGATACGCTAAGTTCTGCCTGTCCATCTCCTTTAGAAATCACGCAGAGACAGCTCAGCCATACGTCAGAATCATAATGACTGACAACACAGCAGTCGAGAAACGTCTCCTCGTATGCCATGTATGCACAGAACTCGAGAGATCATCGCCGTCTTTTGCGTGATTTTCGAAATCTTCCTTAGCAAGACTCACTCTTCACCAAGTTGGCGTGGCTTTGGGTGTTATCTTCATTTAATGCGGCTGACAATATAATCAATGTCAGAGATTTTGTGTCAGACGAAGCGTGCCAAATCAAGACAGCTGGCAGTTTGCGTGGATTCTGAACCTTCTCCTTCCTCAAGTTTGCGTAGATTTTTGAGTTATTCTTCTCAAAGCCTGCGTGAATTCTGAAGTATTCTTCTTCAAAGCTTGCGTGGATTTCGCCTTCAACGAGTCTGCGTCAACGAAACTGCGTGGATTTTTGCCTTCAGCAAGACAGCGTGGATTTCATTTCAACTGGAGTACGTGGCAGCCATGCCACCGATCTCTCTCTCGCGTGCCCAGTAACTTGCACACGACCCATGCACTAATGCCATGTGTCCAACAGTTACGGGCTACGTCCAGTAACTACTCACTAACCCTGCGTGTATTTAGAGTCTGCGTGACTTTTCAAATACACCAGTAGTGAGGTAGTTATCTTTTCAGTTACTGTTTTGACTCTATAAATAGAGTTCTTTATTTTATTCATTGTACAGATACATTGATATCTACTGTCAAAATTTTGAGAGCTTTTCTTCTTCGCATAGTCCAAGGGATAAAGCGATCGTCTTCTAGATCGGATTCCTACAGTTGTAATTTTCCCAGAAACACAACAAATAAAGAGAATTTCTTTATGGAAAACATAGAGTAGCATGGTGATGATGTCTATATGTAGAGTGATATGGAGTAGCATAGTGATGATGTCTATATATAGAGTGATGGTAAGAGTGGTGTGGAGCATGATGATATTTATATCCATAAGCAGTATGATGGTGATTTTGTTTTTGTGCAACATAGTGATGATTGTATCTATGTGTAGCATGGTGATTCTGTGTCATATGAGAATTATTTCTACGTGCATGTGGTTTGTGTGCTTTATGAAAGTGGGTGTACATATAAGCATAATTACGTGCTGTCGGTGGATGACGTAGTTGACTAGTATGAGTAGTGTCATACTTTGTGTGTGTATCATGTGATTGGGTTTGAGGTTAAGCAACCTGTTTTCCCAATCTAGTCTCTAATTTCTTAGAGACAGCCTGCAGTTCATTAATTTAGTATTCAAACCATAAATCTTAGTGATAGAGATCTTGTGTCTATTCTTTTCTTCAGCGATCTCAGTATTGAGTGCTGTGATCTCTTGTGTCTGCTTTTCTATACGTGCTTCAGTATCATGTAGGCTTAATTTAAGCTTAGACACCTCATTTGTGACTTTCGTGGGTGACGTGTCTCTACTATTATCAAGCAATGAAGAGAGTCTTTGAATCTCGACTTCATAACTTTTGATCTTTTCCTTGGCGTGTTTATATTTACCAATGACTTTCTTGTGGTCATTGAGTAAATTATTGAATGCATCGCCAAGTTCATCAAACATGAAATCATCGAGAGTTTCGCTAGTTACCTTGTCGGATGTAGCCATTAGGCAAACATTGGCGGTGTCTTGAGGAGAGTCCTTTTCTTCCACGGAATCACTAGCTTCGCTTTCATGCCAAATGCTTGTGTTGGCATATTTCTTTGAGGAAGCTTTCTTGTATGGTTTCTCATATCGGTTGCTCTTCTTTGTGAATGGACAGTCTTTTTGGACGTGTCCAGTCTTCTTGCAATCGTAGCATGTTGGCTCTTCTTCGTCATCTTCTTGTGGTTCCTTCTTTCTTCGATTGAAGCAAAGGAATTTCTTAAAGTTGCGGACAAGGAGAGCTTGATCTTCATCTTTCGAGTTGTCATCATCCGTCTCTTCAGGATCAGCCCTTCGTCGGTGAGCTTTAAGGTCAATCTCCTTTTCCTTAGGAGCAGGCTCTTCGAAGTCTTTGAGGTCAAGCTCATGAGTCATCAGCTTTCCCATCAAAGTCTCCATGGACATAGTCGTGAGATCATTTCCTTCTATGATGGTTGTCACCTTAGGGTTCCAAATCTTTGGTAGCCCCCTAAGTATCTTGCGGATCTTTCCATGATTTGTATATTATTTGCCGAGAGAAGACAAGGGGTTGATGATGTCGAAGAATCTTGTAATCATTTGTGTGATCGTCTCATTTGGCTTCATCTTGAAAGCCTCATATTGTTGAGTGAGACGACTTATTTTTGACTCCTTCACTTGAGTGGTTCCTTCATGCGTCACTTCTAGAAGTCTCCATACTTCGTGAGAGGTGGTGCATGTTGAGACCCTATTGAACTCATTCCTGTCTATAGCACAGAATAAAGCATTAATAGCTCTTGCATCTAGACTCGCCTGTTTCTTCTCTTCGTCAGAATATTTGTCATGGATTTTATCAACGAGATCAACATTTGCAACTATTATGGCGGCCTTTTTGTAACCATCGGTGACAATGGTCCACAGGTCGAAGTCTAGCGACTTGAGATAAAAACTCATCCTTGTTTTCCAATAGGTGTAGTTAGTTCCATCAAATAGGGGAGGCCTATGAGTGGACTGCCCTTCACCGTGATTAGAAATCATGGATTGTGTGGTTGTCATGGATCAGCTCTAGGATGTTAGTCCTTGTTGAGAGAACAGAGCTCTGATACTAATTGAAGAACAAATAGGCAACTCTAGAGGGGGGTGAATAGAGTTTATGACAATAATATCCAATTAAAAATTTAAACTCTTTCACCAACATAAAATAATCAGAGTAAATGCGGAAATAGTAAAGGGCAAGAAAGCATACGCAAACACAGCCGATTTTAACCTGGTTTCCCTCGTGGAGGACTAGTCCAGGCCTGAGAACTATAGCTCAGGATTAAATCCACTATTTATGAAATAGTAGTTACACCCCGTGCCTTTTCTTCAGAAGAGCACGTCAACTTCTTACAGAGATCGCAGTGGCGATGCTTGGAATTTTCCAAGCGACTTCTTGAACTCTTGCACAAACTCCTAACTGAAAAGTACTGAGCACTTTGAGTCTTAGGGAGCTTGTGGCTAGTAGATAAGAAGGGTATGGCTTGTATAAGGCTTTAGAGAGAAGAGAAGAGAAGATTGGATGAATGAAAATGAAAGAATTCATGGCCTATTTATAGGATACCATACAGGCAGAATTCGGCCAGAATTCTGGTTGAAATATTCAAAAATTTGGCCGTTGGACAACTTGCATCCAGCCAACCCTAAAAATTAGGGTCCTGGAATTTAGGAGGCAGAGTTCGGCCCGAACTCTGTCTCCAGAGCACAGAATAGGTCCAATGGGCCAATGGGCTATTTGGATGTTTGGTGGGGCTTTTGGTTTGAGGTATAGGTATAGTCTAAGTCTCAAAATACTCAGCACAGCTCAGTTTACATAAGTCTAGACTCAAATAAAGTATAAATATATACTCAAACTATGAAGCATTGCAGGTGCGAGCTGTCGTCTGGCTTGTACCGAATTCAGTCTTCATGTCTCGTATTGAAATATTAAAAGTATCATGTTGTCAATTGTATCAATATATGGTTGACTGTGATTTTGTGTCAACAGGAGAGCGTGCACTATTAGGACCGGAGATGGTAGTAGATACTGCAGAGAAATTCAAGAAGATTAGAGAGCAGCTTCGCATGGCTCGGGACAGGCAGAAGCACTGGACAGACAGTCACAGTAGGCCGTTAGAGTTTGAGGTATAGAATCTTCTTATGATTAACTACGTGTATAGTTATGAGATTCGTGATAACGTTTTGTGCATCTAGGTTGGCGATTTGGTATTTCTGAAAATATCTCCGACACGTGGCACTATTCGTTTTGATAAAGGTGGTAAACTCAGCCTACGTTTCATTGGGCCGTTCGGCATTCTCAAGAAGATCGGAGCAGTAGCGTACCGATTGGCTTTGCCGCCTACACTGGAGGGAGTGCACAACGTGTTCCACGTATCTCAGCTGAGACGATACGTGGCGGACCCCAGCCATGTGTTGGACCATTCGGAGATCGGGATGGGACCAAGTCTCAGTTACCAGGAGCAGCCCGTAGAGATTTTGGACCGCAGAGAGAAAGTTCTGAGGAATCGAACGATCTCCTTAGTTCGTGTCGCATGGAGACACCATTCCCCGGGAGAGTCCACATGGGAGAGAGAAGACGATATGCGCAAGCGTTACCCCTACCTTTTTGAGCCCTGAGGTACGATTCTACCTTGTACTTTAGTTAAATTTCGAGGACAAAATTAATCTGTGGAGGATAGACTTGTGAGCCCCATCTATTTTATTTATTATTTATTTATTTTATTTATTATTTACAAATTGTCTAGACTCATGTTTCACTTATAAACATATATACATAATTAAATATATATATATATATATATATATGTATTTAATAAAAAGTGGTTCCTTGCAAAAGCTTATAATTCAGGGACCCAAATACAAAGTTTGAATTCAAACTTTGCAACAACTCAAAGGAGTCTGTACTCCTAGTCCAAACCGAATACTGACTATTCTTAAACATCAATAGATAAGCTCAAGATCAGATTCAAATAATTTGAATCTCCCTAATTCTCCCCTTCGATCACATCCCTACCACCTATATATATGCATAAATGATTCGACTGCATTTTCCCCCTGTAAACCCTAACGAATCCCTCATTGTTCCTATCACAAAGGATCGAGCAGAGTATTGGAGTTGGGAATTGGTGCTGAATACAGGTAACTCTTTCCACCTTCTCGAATATATGATGTTGATCTTATATTTACACCTTGGGTAGATGGCTAGGTACTCGATGTATGTTTCTACTAGAATAAGTACAACGAATAGTTTAAGCCTATAGTCATATCTGATGGACTGTGACCCAACCTCAATAACCATGAGGGATACACCATTGTAGATTAACAGAAGGGAAGTCCTTGTACCCACCATGTGCACTAATAAAAAAGAGCCATGGGATGGTTTATGGGTTCCCTGAGACAGTGTTGGGGAATAACTGTTATCTGAAGGGAGGAGGCTGATGATACTATGGGAATTAGTACATAGCCTCTTTGTAAATAATAAATCTTGCACCCATGAGTTTTCCATGGTACTCGAACACCCTAGCCAGGCTGTGAGAAAGGATAGAGTCATGTAGATTAGGGTGGCAACAGGCTTACACCTGTAGGGTCTGGGGATACAGTACAGGGTACATATATTATAGGCTTGTCCATAGGACCCAAGAAAACAGGGCTCGAGTTCACCCCAAAACTAGATAGGCATAGATGAACCCCTGAGAACAACTTGTGGCAGTCCCTAGTACCTAAAGGATTTTGATATGATCCTATTGAACATCACTTAAGAATGGGGAGGGATCAATACCTAAGAAGCCTGAGAGCCATAGCCAGTTAGGTTGTACCCTACACACCCTGGCAAGGCAGCCTACACCATCACTTTGGAGCTAACACACACTAGCTAACTAAGAACCAGGGTGGCAGAAAGTTTGTGTAACCTTTAGATGGTTGTCCTGAGGACAGGGCGTATCCTAACAAGGAACCTATAGGAAGTACTAGCCAGGAATTAATTTACCAGGACACTACTGAGGGATGTTTGGTATTAGGGTCAGTTGACCCCTAGTGCACTTTATTATGATAGTACTCGACTGACCCTAGCATAGGCAAGGTCTTAATAGACTAAGCATCAACTACATGTATCAGTTCTGATACATGTGGGGAGGAGATCAATACCCTGTACACAGACTCAAGGTATATAGATGTTACCTACAAGCACAGTGAGTAAACAAGGATATAGGGTCATAAACATAGATTGGGAGATTTCCTAATGTCAGGTTCAAAGGGCACTCGAGTATCAATTAACATAGGTTACAGGCTCATGTATCACAATCATTAAATAAAGAACAGCAGGAGGATTTTGTTACTGGTTTATTAAGATCTGAATTGTGGTTGCACCATTACTTGAACAGATCATAGTTTAGATGCATTATCCATGCTCTTTTATGCAGCAAGGTATGGTATTAGGAATGAATCACAAATATATTAAAACCAGAGTGAAGCATAATTTATTATGTCATGGTTGCCAGCCTATTCTGCTGGATTAGCCTACACAAATCTGCCACTTTCAATTTACAACCTGTTTAATGCCTTCATAGATGATTTTGGAGTAAACATAGCTCATACATTTTCCTGTTTATATGATCCTGACATAAATGTCATTTCTTTTACTGGGTTTGTACCCGAGGGGTGTATGTGATTTGGACTAAAGTATATCATAACTACATATTCATTTAGACCCTTTTCTGCTAGTAGAGGACACGATATCAGTACATTCATAGGGACAAGTAAACTGTAAGGGTGCAAGGATGTCATATGCTGATAATACGTATATGCATGGCTGTCAAATCTGTACAAGAAATAAAGGGGCTTTGATCCTACCGTACCCGAACTGTTGTAGCAGGGACAAGAGGTAAAGAGTAATGTGAGGGATTAACCTTGACATGTGGAATAGGGGTTAGTATGGATGGGGGCTAAAGTAGGAGTCTGAGTAGAGTTGTGGGTAAAAGTGGTAAATAGGCAACCCAAGTTATGCAATACCTGGGAATATATGTCAAGGTGAGTACCAAGAGAGGCAGAGTCGAGTATAAGATACCAGTGTCGGATTAGTGAAAATACTAGCAGTGGTATGTAGTTGACAAGAAAATAGTAAATTAAAGACAACCAATCTTAGTTAAGCAAATAATTTAGTTAGAATAGGCTTGACGACCCAAAGACAAAGTAGATAGAATAATCCTATTTTGGTTCACTCTTTGACATTGCAAATTCTAAAATAGGTCACTTGGACTCAAGTTTGGCACCGGACCAGTACCAGCAGCTCAGGACACCAGACGAGTACAGTTTATTGTCTGTTTTCAATATTGATTTCACTATATCTCATTGATTGGCCGTTGGTTATGTGATTTTTATTCTATTATAAATTGTTGAGTCGGGAATGAGGAGTACCAAAGATGTGTGATCCGACCATAGACATTGTTTATTTTCTGCAAGTAGATATTGTTTATTTTCTGCAAGTAGACCTCGTAGACATTGTTTAATTTCTGCAAGTAGACCTCGTAGACATTGTTTACTTTTCATGCAAGTAGACCTCGTAGACCTCGTAGTGTAGTGTCCCAGACTGATCACATATCAAAGGTACTTCTAACAGTTGGAAAGGTATTTTACTTATTTATTGTTATTGATTTTTCAGTCTTTTCTCACATTTTCCTATTTATTTTGAAAACATATAATTGGTGTCTAACCTCTGTTTTATAGTCATTTTTATATATTGGAACTGCATTCAGTGAATTAGTGCCCTTACCAGTATGGCCCATACATGGGGGATATAGTAGAGACGAATTTTGCTTATCAGGAGGAGTACGCAGCGTCTGATCCTGCTGCATTTGCTTAGTTATATATAGTTAGTGCTGAGACATTGTAGTTGACTTTATTTGATTTATGGAGACATTGTAGTTGAGATTTCTTTGATTTTAGTCATGATACAGTTCCATTATGAGATGGTTTATTTTTTTCACCTTCTAGATGTTGAGTTGTGGATTGTCCCATGTGAGAATTATTTTACTGCGTGGATGTTCATCATATTTTTATAAACTGTACGAACTCGTAATAATACTTAAGTTAGTCGTACTATTGCGAGCTTGTGACTAGGAAATGCTCATTCACAAATTAGGGCTAATTTGATTTTAGGAGATTGGCTAGGACTAGGAAAACCCTATTTAAATTGAATATTGGATAGTTAAGGTTGATAAATAGGTCATGTGATTTTAGCCAAGGATTTATTGAATTCTAACTCTATTAGATATTTCAGGAATTCTCCTATAAAGATATCTTATTTTATTTTGACATGATGGTAGGATCCAAGGTAGGTAGATTATTCGCTGGGTAAATTAGGACTTCCTATGATTCAACTTCAATCTAGATCATTTGTGTAAATTTTGTTGTCTGCTCTCTCTAAATATCCTCGTCATATCATAATATCTGTAGCACCTTATCATTGACCATAAAATTATTTTCCTAAGAGTCTATACCTTATTTTCGGCATTTGCCTTTTGAGCCTAACATGATTCAATTATCCCTATAAATTGAGTCTGCTTTCTGAAATTAAAGATATATATGACTTACACTTCTCTTGCCTCTGATCATTTTCTTCCTAATCGATCGTATAATTTTCAAAATTGATGTTTTCGTTCAAGGAATATACTTGCATTTTCTATCATGATCAACTTGTTGAACTTCTAGAAACTCCTTAAAATTCTTAGGAATATAGTTGGAATAATATTGATAACTTATAATGGCAAGACAGCAGCGCACTGTCGCCAATTATTTGAGTTATGAAAACTGCAGGGATCACTGTAGCCAGCTACGCACTGGTGAGACACGACCCCCTAAGGTGGAGATTATTTCAAGAAAACATACGTTATCGAATGTTGTTGAAACTATGTCTTAGTTGTCTACTTCTTATCTTAGATATTCGGGCACGAGTACATGGGCCACGCCCAACCTACGCTGCAGTATCGGTGGTAGAACGCTGTCAAGTACCCAATAAATATCTACAATATCTAGATGATCTATGATAATTAATGTGCTCAAATCACACCATAAGCAACTAAGGAAGAAATAAAATAGAAAGATATCATTAACACTGAAACAGACAGAGTCTACAAATGAATATACAAGACCAGAATGTATCGGAGGCAAAATAATAACAAAACTAAATCAAACTACCAGGCCAAAAACTCCCGGGAAACAACTCACGGTGAAAGAATATCGAGACCAGTCTCAGCTAGCATCATCATGTAGTCCAATAATATGGGGCATAACAATTTATAAAATTTGTCAACGTATCCAGTCAAGATTGGAGTGAAGTACATAAACTAACAGCAGTTCCAATGAATTGACAAATACTATAAGAAATAGTTATAATGAAATACAAGACAAAATATCAAGACTAGAAGTAAAAAAGTACAAGGTAGACTGAATATCATGTCATGGTGTGAGATATAAGGTAAAACTGGAATGTAAAGCAGTACAGGTAAATCTGACGTACAATATAAATATAAACAGTGCCTTGAGATATTAGAGCGTTATGTGATCGGCTTAGGTCCAGATCAGGCTGTTCTATTTGATCGGCTATACACAAAAACAAGCACAGGTAAACCTGGAGATCGGGCCAACCAAAATATAAAGTTATTATTCCAGTAGTATCAGGTCAGGCCACACCCTACATGTGGCGAGGGTGGAGCTATGCACAAGTAGTTACAGGAGGGGTATTGATCACATAACCTCTAATAACTCCCTATTTCCGAGTAGTATAATGGATCCAACCATAGCACGTTACGACACGGGATTCTCTAAGAGGGTAGCAAATCCGCTTAGGAATCGGTATCTATACAAGTACAAGGACAATAGTCAAGAACGAGACATGTACCAGTATACCAAGATAACCAGGAGTAACATCTCATGACGGGATCTAACGTATACTAGTCCGTGTATCCTCGTATCAAAAATCAAATACTACAACTGAACAGATATAGTAAATATCAAAGCAATGAAAACTATCAGAGAATATACTCGCCTCGATTGGGTTGAAGTAGACGTGCACGACACGAACGTGTCGACATGGGATAGGTACGAAACTATGCTCCACAAGATGGTCCCAAACGACGGCACAGATAGTTCCATCCAGTCCAGAATAGTCCAAATAGCCTAGTTTGGTATATAAAAGCCCAAAATCAGAGTTCGGTACGATATTAGAATCAAGAAAGAGGAAACGACTATAATAGTCATGATTTAGTTTTCGAAAGAAAACCATAACTAATTACATATAATATTTTAAAATCATTATAATATTCTGCAAACTCTATCTTATGAATCGAAATGTCTTAGATATTATTGAAAATCATTTATAATAATAAAAGCTATAAAATATTATCATCCATTTTGAAAAACTATTTATAGTATTATAAACTATATTGTATTAGG
The DNA here is from genome assembly GCA_029216955.1 of Iris pallida. Taxonomy (NCBI): domain Eukaryota; kingdom Viridiplantae; phylum Streptophyta; class Magnoliopsida; order Asparagales; family Iridaceae; genus Iris; species Iris pallida. The sequence goes on from JANAVB010011797.1 coordinate 3,027,654, forward strand.
CAAAATATCTCTAGCTAGCATTAGAATATAGAAAATATATTTTAGGCCCAAACTTGATAAAATATTTTAGAAATATAAATATTTATTTTTATAAAATTTCCAAATAATAATATTTTAAATAACAAATTCTCAATAACAATAATAATAATAATAATAATAATAATAATAATAATAATAATAATAATAATAATAATAATAATAATAATTATTATTATTATTATTATTATTATTATTATTATTATTATTATAATAGTAATAATACCATGCATGTATATTTACTTTCATATTATATATACATATACTTATACAATTTATACATATATACACTTGTATACTTTATATATATATATATATATATATTATATATATATATATTATATATATATATATATATATATATATATATATATATATATATATATATATATATATATATATACCTTTTGAATTCAAGCCCAAAATTATATTATATATATATATATATATATATATATTATATATATATATATATATATATATATATATATATATATATATATATATATAAGCAAAGACATAAATATTTTTTGACATAAACATATATATATGTACTATTATATGTACATATATATACCAATAACCTATTTGTGATATACACCAATATACAACTTGCAAAAGCCCAAGCTTCAAATCTATTTGTTTATTTTTCTTTTTTTTTCTTTTTTATAAAAACTTGTTGGGCCCGGCCCAACACTAACAGCTTATGCTGTTACTAGGCCAAGGGAGAGGGGTCATCACCGATCCTCCTCTTTTCACATTCAAAGAAACCTAAATCCCCATTTGGCTAACTCCCAAATCACAGAGAGAGGGAAGACCTCGAACGGAAGAGAGAGGAAGGTGGAGAGGGGTACTCACCGCGGGGAATGGGTGGCTGAGTGGTCGGTGCGGAGGGACGGTGCAAGACGGAGGGGCCACACGCGGGGTTGGCTCCAAGGCTGCGGTGTCGGCTCCAGTGTGATCTGACTGGACAGTGAGGATCTGGCCGTGTGCGCCACACGGGGCGGTGTACGACGGAAGAAGGGTTGGTCGGCCGATGAAGGTTGGTCGGCCGAATGAAGGGTTGGTCGGCCGATGAAGGGTTGGTCGGCCGAATATGAATGCCAGGGGGTGGTTGTCAGTGTGGATGGCCGGGTAGCCGCGGTGGCGGTTGGTGGTTGTGTGGAGTGGTGGTTATGGTGGTGGTGGCAGTGGTGGTTAACTGGTGGTGGTGGTGGTAGATGTCCAGTTTGATCGGGATGTATTGGTGGTGCGGTGGTGGCTCGGCCAATGGTGGTCGGCTATGGGGGTGTCACGATGTCCATGTCCGGACATGGCCGGACATGGCCAGGCCAGGGGCTGTGGTCTGGTGGAGGTTGGTCGGGAGCATGGAAAAGTTTGGCAGAAAGGAAAAGTGAGGATGGCGGCTGCAGGAGGATTCTAGATATTTAGGAAACTTTATCATGTAAACATTGGGAAATGCATATTTATAGGGAATAAGTGAAACCCTAAGGACAAATGTAAACGTAATAGAATTAGGAATACTATTAAAAAACTAACACTAACTTAGCTACTAACTGCTAACCTCTAACAATTTAGCCATTTGTTAATTATTAGTTAATTACTACTAGATATTTTAGCTATTTATAGACAAGATATTATTTTTAGTTAATTTAATCATTGGCTAAAAATAGACGTAACGAACTAATAAATTATTCTTAGCTAATTGCAATTTAGTTAAAGTCGGTCGAAGCCGTAGCCACAATCCAAGCCTAGGCTTGGTAGGCTAACATTAGGACCGACATTGCTCCTAACCTGATGTGAGGGTAGAAGACTAACCATCTGATTCATCAAAATCATTAAACTAAATAATTATTAATAAAATATTTTTATTTACAAACTTAATCTTATTATTAGTCTTTTATAAGAAAATAGATATTTAAATTTTATATCGTTTCTCGAAGTGAACCAAAATTTCAATTAGCGTGACATCTCACAAAAGTTTTTACAAAACCAATGACAAACAAGGACCGATAGCAATTATGGTCGACAAAAATATTGTATTCTGGATTCAAAGATCCAGAAAATTCAGAGAACAAAATACAAAAATTTTGAAAAAATTCAAGAAATCAATTAACGGATGTTACAAATCTACTCTCCTTAATGAAATTTCGTCCTCGAATTAAGATTGACGGAGGGTTCAAAACATGATAGAGAGTTAGTCAGTGCCTTAGGCACGACTAAAGAACAACGACTTTGGCACGATTGAGATAATCAGTTCAAAAATCATTTAGGCACGACTAGTAATTTTGGCACGATAAATCGTATTGTGACACGATTTAGAAATAATTTCAAGTTATTTAGTGATGATCTTAATCACGGCTAAGAGAAGAAAATGGGGAATGAAATTTGAGTATAGAACGATCGGTAGTTAGATTTGATAAAAATCAGACTCTAGGTCGTATAAGCACGATCAAGATCCAAGCTTAGTTATGAATGACGATAAAATCATGATTTCGAAATCAAGGACTTATAAGCACGATTTAGGAAGAAACCCAAGTCGTTTATGCACGGTAGAAATTTATTCAGACATGATCAATTTTTCAATTCTAACACGACTAATTTCGTAGTCACACCAGTTAGTCGTGATCGAAAGTCAAAATTCTTTGGCATAATTTAGAAATAGATTTTTTTTAGTTATTTAAGCGTAAAGTCGTGACTAAGAAAATCGAAATCATTCAGTTACGATCAAGTTAGAATTTCGATCTAGAATGACCAATATGATCTAGACTCGATAAGATAGAATTCGGGTTATATAGGCACGTTCAATGTGAAGGCGACGTGATTGGACGTCGTTAAGAAAAATAAAATGTTTAGCACGATCAGTAACTAAGGATGAAACCACTTGATTACGAGTAGAATCAAGGCTTAACAATTTTGAAATGACTAGAATCATTTAGGTATGATTCGGAGTAGAGTGACGAAAATTAAAACCTAGCCACGAAATAGGAATAAAACCTGAGCACGGGTAACTCGAGAATCGAAACTTAGGCATGATGGAAATTTATTCCGATATGATCAAACTCAAATTCTGACATGACAAGTTCATTGTCAAACCGGATAGTCGTGATTAATGGCCAAAATTGCAGGCATGATTTAGAGGCAAATGTAATATGTATAGTTATGATCGTTAAAATCACGATTATGGGATTCAAAGTCGTCTAGTCATGCCAGGTCATCTAGGCATGACTAATCACGAGAATTTCATGTATAATTAGGAATCAAATCATGGTTGAAAAAGAGTTTAGGCATGAGTGTTAAAATCCAAACATGATCGTAATCGAATTTTTGACACGATCATAGATAAGGTCAGTTTAACCTTGGCCAAACAGTATTTAGATATAATAAAGAACATGATTGCAGTCTAGGTACGACCAAACATGAAATTTTTGGTATGGTCAAGGATAGTATGAAGCTTAATCGTGATTGGAACAGAATTTAGTCATCTTCAAGAGTAAATCGGAGTTTTACGCGCGAGTGATATTGGTACGATAAAGGAGATGACCAAAGTCGATTGGTCACGATCAAAGGAATTATAATTCAGCGATATTGAAAACTTAAGGGATGATTCAAGGATATGGAATAATTCGAATTCCTTTTTTTACTATGATAGGGAAAACGAAAGGCAAGATTTCATAGGAAAGTCAAGATAATCATCTCATTCTGCTACTACCAAGTTTATCTATCCATCATTTGCCAATCATACCTTTATCTCAAAAGTTGAAATATGATAGATGACTATAACACTTCCTCGGCCTTCCCAAAGCAAAGAGATACGAGAATTCAATAGATTTCAAAGTGTAGCCGACAAAAAAAGATACGAGATAATCAATCGATGTAATTAGGACAGGGTTAATTAAGACAAAGGAATAAAGATAATAAAGGAAATAATGGTAAAATCTGCTCTTGCTCATCCGGTCATAAACTAGTGGATCAATTTAAGATATGATCTAATAACCATATATGTCTATCAGAAATCATGTTGTCAGAATTTTTGCCACGCTAGTAAACATAGCTACAATAAACGATAGAGTCCATAAATAAGGTATATAACCTATAATCATGTTATCTAGAATTCTCACCACGCCAACCGGTATAGCTGCAAGAAAATCTAAATTCCATAATTAAGGTAGTATATCCAAAATCAGGCTCTATGTCCTTGTCATGCTAGCTAGTATGACTGCGATAAATTTTAAAGTCCATAAATAAGGCAGATATTTACCCTTCTCACTGTCCTCATCAAATATGTTATCAGAATATATCTTAATTCAATCCATAAAAAAATTTAAATATAAAATCAAATTCAACAACGAACATCAAGATTCAAAATTCAACAACGAATCAAGGATATGTAAATAAAAACAGGCAAAAACAGATTCAGAGGTAGGGTTTAGAGAGAGGTTCTCAGGGGTTATCCCAAAAATACTATCTAGGTCAAAATTCAAAATTCCTTGAATATATTCTAAAACAAATCTCAACCTTTATATATAAGATTGACTAATCATTCTCTCTTCAACCTAATGGTATATAAGTTTCAACTTCTACTTCTAGTTCCCTATGGGGTTCATAAAACTCATCTAATACAAGAATATGGTTCAATTATAGATAGATGTTCGAAATCATAACGAGCAAAATCAAGTAGGAATAGACTCAAAGAGTTTTTAAAGTAAGATTCTCAGGGGTTATCCCTGGAATTTATCAAGAGTTCCTAATATGTGATTGAGTACCAAATCTCCTAAAATATTCTATGACTCAATTCTTAGTCCTAGTACAGGCTCGTAGTAGTACGGCTAAGCTTAAGTACTACCACGACTTTGCAATAGTTGCAAAGACTGGCCTGTATGGGCCACCAAAAATGTGTCACGACCTGTACCCGGATATTCGGGCACAAGTATGGGCCATGCCCAGCCTACGCTGCAATATCGGCAGTAGAATGCTATCAAGTACCCAATAAATATCTACAACATCTAGATGATCCATGATAATGAATGTACTCAAATCACACCATAAGCGACTAAGGAAGAAATATAGAAAGATATCAATAACACTGAAACAGACAGAGTCTACAAATGAATTACAATACCAGAATGTATCGGAGGCAAAACAATAACAAAACTAAATCAAACTACCAGGGCCTAGAACTCCGGAAGACAACTCACGGTAAAAGAA
>JANAVB010011797.1:3037897-3065281 GCA_029216955.1 Iris pallida
CGACCTTGAAATTTTCTAACCTCATAAATCCTAAAACCATATCTTAGTTTCTGGAGTGAATAGATTGTAAGCTCTTTTAAATTTTAGGATTTACTAGAATTATTGGTTGATTGTAATAAGTTGGTTTCCCACTACGATGACAAATTAGTGTCTCATGAACACCCAATTTCTATTTAGATCTGTTGGTATCCCTTATCGTGACATTGATATTCGAAGCGTGAGACCAGTTGTAAACTTCCAAAAATTCCATATACACGATCTAGACGAGTCCACTTTTATTTATGCATATCATGTCCCACTCAAATACGTCCCCCTATACTCTATTTTTATGATACGACTTTCAGGTCAAAAAGGCTAACTATAACACTTACCATAATACCGATCTACTTTCCGACTATAATTAGAGACTCAACCTCGACTCAAATCTTTCGACCCAATATATGGTTGTGATCTACTCGAATCCCACTATGCACATGCCACTAGGGTGCCACTCAATTATATCTTCTTGTGCTACTTAAACACAAAAGTCACAAAAGGCGTATTTTGGACTTAAGGAACCTAGTTAACCAACCTGACTGGCATTTAGCCCAACCACTTGAGTTAGAACCTATTCTAGGTTATGCTAACCAAAATGGAATGGTATAGATCAATTTTGTGGGATCTAGTCCCACCGATATAGATTAAAACCCAAGTTCTATTTAATCGAAGATTGAGATCCAATTAGGGAACCCATTAAACCTCAGATAAAATCATCCATGCATATCGTCATATTTGGGCTATAAAACTAAACTTGATAAAATAGGTCCTTATACCTATTATGTAGACTCCATCTCATGGTCCACTAATCCTCCTTCCATAAATCTCTTAACCGTATCCCTTCGTAGCATACATTATGCGATGAATAGAATGTTGTCGTATCAACTTGTTTCTGGTTATGCTTGACCAAGACCTCTCTTACTGCTTTGATTAAACATGATCAATATATGAGCAATGTTAAATAAATAGTACCATGGCTTCCTATAGAGTCCGTGACTATGATCAGAAGTACTCCATATCCTCATACATCTCTTTGAAATTTGACCTTCTTAGGAGTCCTATTACTGTGCTTTCCATGATAACCAATTTGTGTAAGTTGAGTAGAACCTTGAACTTACCATACTCTGCCTTTTAGAATGGGATGCCAAATTTGAATTCCATTCATAACCATTCTTCCATCTGTTTGGAAGTTACGATATGATCTTTGTATTGCATTTTATCCCTTGCTTGTGCATTTAGATAACCGATAGAAGATCACAACCTTGATTCTTTAAATCCATTATGTCATAGAATCGTGTCTTGGATTGGATTTCGAGAACAGAAACTGTTGAAGTGTATAGGCAAGCCTCTCTAAGAATGTAGGGTTCCTTTGAATTAGCAAAGGATTGGGATAGATTAGTTCCAATTGAACTAATAAAACAAGGTTCATAACGTCCGCTCCTATCCATATTATTTGATACCCTCGACCGTGACTTTGATATTGAGAGCACAACATTAGCATTTTCCTTCTAACATATTTCAAACTCATGAACTATACCAGTCAAGCTATACACATGACATACATGTCCCACACAAACATACCTTTCTGTACTCTATTTCAATTATACCACATGTATGACACAAGTTCCCTTAGAACAAACCTTAGAGGCCCATTTTCGTTCCATTTTAATTTAACTATGCAATATCGACCCATTCCATTAACTAATCTAAATACCTATGATCCATGCAAACACATCACCCCTATAACATATGCTTTCCACCCAAGCAAACATAGGCCTCCTACACAACACCAACACCAACCCCTCACACACTAGCCATTATGACTTAAAGTTTCCAGACCCTTACCTAATCATAATCTATCGTAAGGTTCTACACTATTATGGACTCTCATCTCGTAGTTACCTAGGTTAGGCGAAGACTAAAATTTCTTGAACCAACCTATTATAGTTATATTCGAACAAAGAGATTCCTACCGTCTTGTTGAATGCATGGCCGATACGAACGATGTTAGATTGTAGTAATTCTCCTATAGAAGTTATTGACCAAGAATGTCATGACAAATCATAAGCTTCCTTAGAATTCGTGACTGCGGTCGAAAGTATCTAATAATCTCGTGCCTCCTAAGAAATTGTTCTTCTCAGAAGTCTTGTAACAACGATTTCATGGATAGCCAATTTCTATAAGTTGGGTAAGGCTTTGGACCAAGGATACCTTATCTTGTAAGACATAAGACCAATGTGGATTCCTTTAACAACTACTACCCCTATTTTTGGAAATCGAGTTTTGATTCAACGTATATGCTCTTCCTTTGTATTGAATTTCGTATTTTTTGATATTAAGATCATTTTTAATTTCAAGGACGAAATTTTTATAATTTGGGTAGGATGTAAACCCCCTGAATTTTACATATTTTTTTATTTTTACTAAATAATTTTTCAGCATTTTTTTATCACTGGACTTTTAAATTTAGGTTTTGTCAATATTTTGGTAGCAAATGCTACATGATATGTATACATAGATAAATGTTTACAATCTTATTTGCTAATATTCAGAAGAAGAAAAAAATTATTATTCTTGAAAATTTATGAAGACTTTTATTTTAATTTTATAACATTTTTATAATTACTATTAGCTTTGTATTTAATTGAATATTTTATTTAATTGTCATGTTATAATCAAAATGGTATTATTTGTACAATAATTCTTCAAATACCTTAAGAAATATTTTTGGGCTTTTTGGAAATTTTATATATTTATTCATATTATTAGTGTGTGTGTGTGTGTGTGTTGTGTGTGTGTTGGTGTGTGGTGTGTGTGTGTGTGTGTGATATATATATATATATATATAAATATATATATATATATATATATATATATATATAGAATATATATATATATATATATATATATATATATAATATATATATTATATATATGAAAGGAAAACAAAAACAAAAAAATAAAAACAAATGAATTTCTCACGAGAGAAACTTCTCAAAACACCCGCACAGCCTTAAGCCCAAGCCCGATCTCAAAGAGGAACGTATGTATTCATATATATAGCGGGAGAAGGGATTCATACTGGAAAACCCTAAAAACCTTAAACCCTAGCACCCTGACGCCCCAGACGAACAAATCTGACACGCGCGTGCCGCTCGCGGCCGCCTGGACACCGTCGGAGGCCGGCCGTGCACGCGGCAGTAGGCCACAACAGTAGCGACGCACCCGCAGGTACCCCTATTTCGAACCCTAATTCTTCGGGTACACTCGATCAAATCTAGATTCGTAACTTCCTATATATAGCATATATGAACCTCTTGGAATCCTAATTGGATAGACTTGGGAGTATCTAACCCAGTTGTCCAAAAATTGACATGAAGTTATCGAAAACTGTACAAAAATAGGACACCAAAACAGCCCAACACCCTGGTTTGGAAGGAAGAATTTGAACAGAATAATAGGTACTTTCGAAATCTACTTAAATAGGTTGTAGATAACATAACCAGGAATAAACCCTTTAAATAATGAATTTTAGAAATTATCACCGATATGGCATGCGCCCTGACAAACCAGGTGACGTGGTCGCGAACCGAAAGCATCAAAAGGTGCGTAACGACTTCACGGACATGTGGGATTCGACGGAACTTAATTTGTTGTGTTGTGCAACAAAATCAAGGTGTATCCGTCGAAATACCCCGTATCGACCTCTCTGCAAACTAGTCCATAACTTTGTACACGTTCGTCTCAAGAAGAAACTTACGCCAACAGGACCGTATCGTTTTTTTGGTCTTGTATGCCAAGTTGGTTCGATTCTGAGAAGGTCGACCGGAACGTTATTTTGGCGGGCCTGCGACCCGATCCAATGAGCGAATTTGTGCACAGCCACTGGAATCCAACTTTGGACATCTCGTCAAACCGGACCCGTAGACATATAGTTTGACGACTTTAGAGACCGTGGATACTGGCACGCTTTTCGTGTAGCATTTGGTTTCCTAGTATTAAAATTTTATTTTGGATAATATATTTTTATTTATTTATATTTTATTACTATTAAGTATAGAGTGGTTAGAATTATTGTTAAATAGAGATTTGATTTTGGGATCATACGGGCATGCCTAAGCCTATAGGTGAAGTATGATAACATTAGGTCAAATATGGTTTCTATGGTCTAGATAGTCCCAAATATTTTATTTACTATTTTATAATTTTTTGAAATTTTTGGGAATTTTTGGATAATTAAAACCTATAGAATTTATTTTTCTATAGGCTTTTACGATTTACTGTAGGATCACATGAAGTGATTTTGAGTTCAAACTTTTTTTTAGGCTTTAGACACCTAGAAATAGTTTCTATAATTTTTTAGGATTTTTTGGATTTTTTTGGAATTTATTTGGAGTTATTTGGAGTTAAAATAAATTTTTAATAATTTTTGTAATTAAATAATTAATTATACAGTCATCAGCACAGTCAACGACCCCCTGGTCCACCTGTCGGCGCTCAAATCAGCATTGCCTCTCTCTCTCCTATATATAGTTATTAATTTACGAAAACCTAGAAATTCGAGCCGTCTTTTTGAGAGAGTTCTAGTAGAGATCTCGACTTCGTGGAGCGATTGCCATTGATCTAGATGTCCATTTTGTGTGCCATTTTTTTAGAAGTGTAGTGAGGTTAGGTCTCTGAATATCTACTTTATTTTTGGTACTTTGTGTTCGAATTTCTGGATAATTATTTGAGTGTCAGTTATCCAAAAATTGACACGTCATGCGTTTTCGAGATTCCAAGGGATCCCGAACTCTGATTCACGATCCGTTTAAAGTTTTGGGAAGCTGACATCGGATCTACAACATATAAGTTTTTCAGAAACTCAGAGTTTCATTTAGTATTTTTTTTGTTCATAGAAGTCAGATTTGGTCAACAGTTCATCGATTTGGTCACGGTTAGCCATAATGGCGATAACTTTTGACCAAATTGATTTTTGTGGAACGGTCGATTCCAGTGCACTCATGGCACTAAAATATACCATGTTGCACACTCAAACTTTCTAAGTAGTAACTTTGACTAGTTAGTCAACAGTATGTCTCGATTTGCGTGCCACGGGTCCCAAATTTGAACCGTGACTTTCCTTGGCCAAATATTTGTGTTTAGATTGTTATTTCAGAATTAAATAGTTAAAATAGGATTTTAGATAATTTACTCCTGATTAGAATAGTATTAATTAAGTTAACCCATTAGCCACTTTCTAGGATTTTTCGAGCAGAAATCGTTGATCTAACTTGTGGTTTTTATGTGACGGGGTAGATCGGACTACGACGTCTTGACTTATACTTTATAAGCTATCGGAGCAGGTAAGTATCACTATGACCTATATTTCCTTTATTTTATACTGCATGTATCTTCGTGTCGTCTTTTCACTATTACTCCCTTATGGTTCATGATTATCATTGTTCATGATTATTATTATGCAAAAGAGTTAGAATCGTTTGGGTATACATACATGTTCATCTCTTACTCATTGTTTCCAATTGTTTACAGTTTATCATATTGCTAATGTTTATCGTAGTGGACATGTATTGTGAGTGAGTCGGGTGGGGAATACAACGAGTAAGCATGTGGTCAACGAATTGAATATAGACCCCCTATACATTGATTGCATAATATCAGTCATGCACCACACGTATGACTGACGGATATCCCAAGCCATCTACATGCTGAAAGTTGGTATTCTAAAATACACAGTACATGTGACTTAATCATTGTTGCTCTATTGTCTATTGTTCTTCTTTTATCAAGTCTACCTTCTTATTGTTATCATGTCTTTGTGGTATGTCAAGTCAACCTTCATATTGTTATCATGTCTTAGTGTTTTTCCTTATCATACAATGCCATGCCTATACTTATCTTTAGTAAAAAAAAAATTCATCGTTTCTTCATGCTTGTATACTATATTGTGTAATGTAGTGTTATGGTGATCTTGCTCCAATCCTGACTGGATAACTATTTTCAGCTTTAGACGATGATATGTCCCGAGGTCTACAGTGAGTATGTTGGCGACCCTGACATCACTAGCGTACCCGATTCCAGTACTGATGCAATTAGCATATTTCCTTCCTTATGGATTCGCATTAGTTAGTAGTTATAGTTATAGAGTTTAGTTGTTTATTTTCTGCTATTTGGGTTTGTTCCCGAGACTTTTCTGAGTTGTAGTGGATTATTTGATCATTATTATATTAAGACTATTGGATATGATATTTTTGGTTAATATTGATGGCTTAGTTGTGGATGATATATATGCGTGTTGTGTAGGAACGAAATCGTAAAGCAGAATACTCTAGGGGGGGTGAATAGAGTTGGCAGCGGAATAATGCTAATTAAAAATGTTAGCAGCAAGATCACAGAATAATCATCACAACTAAATAATGTAAAGACAGAGATAAGAAAGCAAACACAAAGACAGCGATGTATACTGGTTTCCCTCTGTTGAGGACTAGTCCAGTCGGTAGAACTCTTGCTACCAATTGAATCCACTATTGGCAAAACCGCAAGTTTTCTTACGAAGTCCTTGCAACTTCTACAACGCGAGCTTTGATACGAAGAACTCGTCCAACTTCAATTATGAAGAGGTATTCTTCTATCAAGCCTTCTGATTACAATTACTCTGAAACTTCTAGACCGCACCGCACTGGCAAATCGACTGGAGGATTGTAACTGGCTTGGGATCTGAAAATTAAAGCTCTAGAAAAACTCTTTGGAAGACAGTAGGCTTTGAGTAGAGAGAAGATTGAAAGTGAATGAGTGAGTTAAAAAAAGATCGAAATCCTTCTCTATTTATAGGAGTTCCAAAGACAAATTCTGGCAGAATTCGGGCAGAATTCGGGCAGAACTCGATGAGCAAATCTCGGTCAAATCCGCAACTGCAGGAGGACCAAGTTCCAAGGAATTCAAAAACAAAACGGCCACTAACCGAACTCTGGCCGAACTCTGGCCGAACTCTGGCTGAGTTCCGTCTGGGTTAGGTTAGGGTTTTTAAAATTAGTTTTTGGGGAATTTTGAAAACCTTTTTGGAGCTTTTGTAAATACGAATGTTTTTCAAAACTAAGGACATTTTAAAAACATTTTGAAATCATTTTGGAATAGCCTATTTGCCAGTACGACTCGGTGTACAAAGTATTTCTAGACTCAAATAAAATAAAAATACATTGCTCAAAGAAATACAGACTCGAACAGGCAAACAACGCTTCGGTCTTGAACTGAGTAGATAGCCATTCTTGAGTATGTCCAAGAGTCCGAGATATCCTGACTAGCTCCATATATCGAGACAGAGTTTGATCAATTATTAAAATCAGTTTGACCATATGACCAATGGGCCAACAATCTCCCCGTTTTGATAATTGACAAACTATGAATGATATAACATCTTTTGAGATAAGATATCACAAAAATTGTTCAACATTGTTCAAAATTGTTCAATCCCTGTATTATGCTCAAAACAAAATGTTAGATCCTTTTTCTCCCCCGTTGTCACTTAGCAAAATAATTGCAAAAAAAAAGCTCCCCCGCAATCAATGCATAAGCTACAACTGTGAAGAAACACAAGAAAATAATATCATGCAATGAGAATATACAAGACATAACAGAAAAGTATTTCACAGGCAGTTTATAATATAGAAGCAGATAAAGATGCTATAAATAAATAAATAAACTGATGGGAAAGATAAACTACACATCCCATAAAAATAAAATGATTTCATGAGACATCAAGAAATATCAAGTACAAGTCTGATAATAAAAGCTAAAAAGAAAGAAAGAAACTTGGAATGTCGGAGCATTTCCAAGTGTACAGTAGACAATAGCTAAGTCTCAAAATCAGCTAATATATCATCATCACATCTCATCATCATCATCATCAGTAGCGCAGCATAACCGGCATGTCCAAAGGACCAGCTCCAGAAGTATCAGCGCCAGAAGGGTGAGGAGGGGCGCCAGCGTAAAACTCACCGACAAAATCTCGAGTAGAAGCACGATCAGAACGATACCAATCATATACATTACCGGGCTAAAAGTAGGCATGAATAGCCTCATCCTCACAGCGGTAACCAGAAAAGGCTGGATCTCTAGGAATAGAACCGACAGAATGTCCAGTTTGAGCAAATCGGAGATCAGCTAGAGAATTTGTTATCGTATGATAACGAGTGACATCGCGGAACTCACGTTCGCGGGCCATATCCGTCATCGAGATGTGTAAATAAGAAAGATGCTGGTGTATGCCTTCAAAGGTCATGGCATACTACTGAGTAGGTGGAGGAGGTGGAGCAGTAAGAGGAGCAGTAGCAGTCATACTACGACGAGATAGCTTAAGAAACTTGGCTCAGGGTCTTGAGTACAAGTTGACAGATCAATATCAAAATGCTGAAAGATGCGTGGGAGAATCATCGCATAAGAGAGATTTATCTCTTGCACGACAACGTCCCATCATCTGGATAATAGTCTTAGGGGCAGAAAAAGAATCCCCTTAAGAATATAATACATAGCAGACAGCTCAAGTGATGTGACATCATCCTTTGAAGTAGACTTCGGAAGGAGAGTGGAGTAGATAATGCGATGCAATTCATAACTAAACAAGTTCAAGCTATTTCCCTTGAACTTTCCAGAGCAAACTCGATCAGGGGCACAGAGTTCAGCTTTGAAACTAGCAAGTGTCGAGCCGTCGGGGAAATCAAATTCAGTGATATCATCAAGCGGTGCACCCTTGTTAGGAATACCAAGGATTTTTGCTAAGAGGACATCATTGAACACGATATCTAGTCCGCCAACATGATAACTTACGTCAAACGTGTTTAGTACGATATTGCAATAGAAAAGTCTAATGGCATTAGTAGCCACCGGGAAATAAAGTTTAACAATGTGTTGTAACCCTAATGCCTCAAAATAAGGGCGGTGTTCTGGAAATACAGTCCATTTGATAGGAGCGCCTGTGCATATGGATCTCATAGAGAAGTCTCTATACCACAGAAGGGCTTGATCTAGGGTTTGAAAATAAAACCTATCGAATGCGCCATCGCTCGATTGAACTGGTGAAAAGAGGGAATCCGTGGGTGGATTTGAAGATGATCCTTCCTCACTAGGATTGGTCGTCTTCTTCCTCTTGAAGGGGTTGAATCCCTTAGGCGGCATTATGCAAATAAAGTAAATATGTACGAATTTGAAAGGAGGAGAGATACGAGTTATACCTCCCGAGATTCAAGTATGCTGTAGAGGACAACGATCTCCGTACGAATCCAAAATTTGGATGGATTTCACCACGTAGATTGGGAGAAACGAAGTGGTAAAAACTAGGTTTGGAGAGCTTTCGCGCTGCTGTTGCTGTGAAGGTGGTTTTAGAAGCAATGAAGAAGAAGAGGCTCTCGGGTTCTGGTTATATAACCAGATACCACTAACCGAACTCGGGAATTTGGTCCGAACTCTAGCCGAATTCGCCTGGGGGTTCTGTTAGTTGGTTTGGGCCATTTTTTTTTCATTGACTCATTTCAAAAATTTAATTCAAAGATTAGTAATTTCAACTTTCAATTAATATAATTAATATTATTTTATAGATTAAATATTGTTACACAGCGACTGTCTCAAATTAGCTGTAGGAGTACTCTCCCAGCTGGCGGAGGTTCACCGGGGAACTCTTAAGTACCGCTTCGCTTCAACCGTAGTTGTGGTGATAGACAGACTCTTTATTGGCTTGTCTCTAACACAGTTTTTGCGTATTGAAAATATAATCATAAAACAAAATTAATTAACATTATTGACGTCCAAAATTCCTAATTCTCGACGTAAATAATTGAAACGATCTTCTGCTAGAGGTTTTGTGAAGATATCAGCTAATTGATTCTCAGTGTCTATGTATACAAGGTCAATATCTCTATTCTGATGATGATCTCTAAAAAATGATGTCGGATCTCGATATACTTAGTACGAGAGTGACATACTGGATTCTTAGTCAAATTAATTGTGCTCGTTTGTCACAGAAAATAGGAATGTGTGTGAAAAAAATCATAGTCTTCTAAGGTTTGTTTCATCTACAAAATCTGAGCACAAAAACGTCCTGCGGCGATATACTCAGCCTCTGTTGTTGATAGGGCTACAGAATTTTGCTTTTTACTAAACCATGACACTAAAGCCTTGCCTAAGAAATGACATGTGCCGCTGGTACTTTTTCTATCAACTTTGCATACAGCAAAATCTGCATCCGAGTAACCAATAAGGTCAAAGGACATGTTTTGGGATACCATAAGCCAACAGAAGAAGTGCCCTTAAGGTATCGAAAGATACGCTTAACTGCGCACAGATGTGATTCCTTTGGATTAGCTTGAAAACGCACACAGGCAAACACTAAACATAATATCTGGACGACTAGCAGTTAAATAAAGTAAACTACCGATCATACCTCGATACTTACGTGTGTCGACAGGCTTGTCTTGTTCATCAATATCAAGCTTTGTTGAAGTTGCCATCGGAGTGCCAATAGGTTTGACATTGTCCAGATCAAACTTCTTTAGCAAATCTTTTGTGTACTTGGCTTGATTTATGAATGTCTATTGTCAGTTTGTTTGATTTGCAGTCCGAGAAAGAATTTCAGCTCTCCCATCATGCTCATCTCAAACTCATTCTGCATACACTTAGAGAATTCTTGACAAAGAGATTCATCAGTAGATCCAAATATAATATCATCAACATAGACTTGTATTAAGAGAAGCTTGCCATTAAAAGACTTAATAAACAAAGTAGTGTCAACCTTGCCCTTTGAAAAACCATTATCAAGTAGAAAAGAACTTAGACGATCATACCAAGCACGAGGGGCTTGTTTTAAACGTACAAAGCTTTCTTCAACTTGAAAACATGATCAGGAAATTTAAAATCTGTGAAACTGGAGGTTGTGCTACAAAAACTTCTTCTTTTATAAAACCATTTAAAAATACACTCTTGACATCCATTTGAAATAATTTGAAATTATAAAAATATGCAAATACACATAACATGCGAATGGATTCTAATCTCGCAACTGGGGCATAAGTCTCATCGTAGTCGATACCTTCTTCCTGATTGTATCCTTGAGCTACGAGTCGAGCCTTATTACGAGTCACTAAACCATTCTCTTCAATTTATTTTAGAATACCCAACGGGTGCCAATGACCGGATGATCAATAGCTTGGGAACAAGTTCCAAACTTGATTCCGTTCAAATTGGTTTAATTTCTCTTGTATAGCATCTATCCAAAAATTATCACTACATGCTTCATCAATGGTTTTGGGTTTAGCTGTGAAATGAATGCAACACTAGAAACAATATCTCTACTGGATGTACGAGTACTTATACCTTTGGTAATATCACCGATTACCAAATCCTTTGGATAATCAGCCGTAAATTTTAATCTTTTCGGCAGACTCTGAAGGTAGCTGGTTCCTGGATCTTCTCTAGGAGGATCAGCTAGAGAATCAGCTGGTGTTGAGCTTGGTACAGTTAGATCTTTGTCATTGTCATCGATAGTCATTTGATTCAATTCATCAAAGGTGACGTTGATTGATTCTTCGATGATCATAGTTCAGTTTGTTGAAGACTCTGTATCCTTTGATCTTGGCCGCATAACCTAAAAATATACCTTCATCGGCCTTTTCGTCAAACTTTCCCAAATTATCTTTTGTATTAAGAATAAAGCATTTATAACCAAATATTCTAAAATATAAACTGATGGAATTCTATCAAACCATAACTCAAATGGAGTCTTCTTCGATTTGGGTCGAATTAGAACTCTATTGAGAACAAAACAAGCTGTATTGACAGCTTCAGTCCAGAAATATTTGGGTAGACTAAACTGGTTTAACATTACTCTGGCCATTTCGGATAGAGTTCTGTTCTTACGTTCCACAACTCCATTTTGTTGTGGAATCCTAGGGCAGGAGAACTCGTGTACAAAATCGTGTGTGTCACAAAATTGCTCAAACTCTACATTCTCGAATTCGCCTCCATGATCGCTTCTAATACGAGTAATCATATAACCTTTTTCATTCTGTACTTTCTTGAAAAAGGCGACAAATTCGAATATGCATTCTTGCGTGTCAAAAAGTATACCCACGTGTATCTAGAGTAATCATCTACAATTACAAAAGCATATAACTTACCTCCGAGGCTAGCAACTCTGCTAGGACCAAATAAGTCCATATATAGCAATTATAGAGGTCTAGTAGTACATACTGCATTTACTGACTTGAATGTGGATCTGATAGCTTTGTTCTTTTCACATTGGCTGCATACCGAATCCTTCTTGAATGTTATGTCCGGTAAACCGCGTACTAGCTTCTTCGTGGATAATCTTGAGATTGTGACCATATTTGCGTGAACGAGTCTCATATGCCACATATGACTCTCATCACTTTTAGCCATTAAGCATCTACCTGAAATGTTAGTTTCTTCCAACAAATAGAAAACATATATGTTGTCTTCCCTGATACCTTCAAAGATAGTACTACCAGTTGAGCTGTCAACTATAGTACATTTCTTTGCCAAAGTTGATGCCATAACCATGATCAGCTAAATGACTTATGCTGAGTAGACTATATTTTAACTCGGTAACCAGACAGACATCCTTAATCACAGGATAGGGAGATTTACCAACATCACCGATACCAATGATATACCCTTTCAAGTTGTTACCGAAGGAGACATAACCTTTCTTCTTCTTCTTCGACAGTGTTGCAAATAATGTAGCATCACCGGTCATATGTCGTGAACAACCGCTGTCGAGGATCCATTTGCTTTAGCATGTGAAAGGTGTTCCACCTACAAAACAGTTTGCAGATGAAACTTTTGGTATCCATTTCTTGTAGGGTCCAGAAATGTTAGCTTTTGGTATCCATGCATAAATATTTAAATCAACAAGCTTTCTGATTCTACATACAGAAGAAATATGACAATGAGGCCACAATAATGACATTGTGTATGTTGAGTATTGAAAGCTGAGTGGTGTGCATGGTTGGTAGGTTTAGGTTTTCTAGTATAGAAGAAAGCATACCTATAATCCTGTTTGGGCTTAACCTTTTGGGGTAAAGGTTTGATATGGTTAGGTCTGACAGTGTTTGGTTTGGGAATGTTCCGATTATTCGGTAAGTGACATGTGTTAGGGTAGGAAGCAGCAGTCTCAGGCTATTTTCCTAACCTAATTTCCAATCTTTTGGAAGGGTCATACAACTTAGTATAGTCAGAAGTGAGTGCTTCCATTCTGACTTGTGCACTTTGAAGACTTTTCTTCTCTTTAGAAAGTTCTTCTTTCAGTTGGTCAATAACCTTGTCTTTTTCTTCGGATGACTTGGTAGTCTCGTGTAATAAGAGCTTAATAGAAGAAAGCTCACCAGACTCACTAACATTATCTTTAACCTCAGCTAGTAGGTCGGTAAGTCTTCCTATTTCACCTTTGTACTCTTTGAGTACCTTCTTAGAGGTCTGATATTTGCTACGCAGTTTCCTGTAATCACTTATCAGTTCACTGAAGGCATCTCCTAATTGCTCAAAGGTGAAGTAATCATATGTATCAACTACAGGTTCAGAGAGTACCTGATCGGATGCATAAAGCATACATTTGCAGCGTCTTCTGATTGTTCATCTTCTGAGTCGCTGGCTTCACTTTCATGCCATATGCTGGTGCTGGTGTTGGCATATTTTCGAGATGTTGATACGCGAGCTTTAATACGAAGAACTCGTCCAACTTTAATTGTGAAGAGGTATTCTTTTATCAAGCCTTCTGATTACAATCACTCTGAAACTTCTAGACCGCACCGCACTGGCAAAGGCAAATCGACTAGAGGATTGTAACTGGCTTGGGATCTGAAAATTAAAGCTCTAAAAAACTCTTTGGAAGACAGTAGGCTTTGAGTAGAGAGAAGATTGAAAGTGAATGAGTGAGTTAAAAAGATCGAAAATCCTTCTCTATTTATAGGAGTTCCAAAGACAGAATTCGGGCAGAATTCGGGCAGAACTCGATGAGCAAATCTCGGTCAAATCCGCAACTGCAGGAGGACCAAGTTCCAAGGAATTCAAAAAAAACGGCCACCAACCGAACTCTGGCCGAACTCTGGCAGAGTTCTGTCTGGGTTAGGTTAAGGTTTTTAAAATTAGTTTTTGGGGAATTTTGAAAACCTTTTTAGAGCTTTTGTAAATACGAATATTTTTCAAAACTACGGACATTTTAAAAACATTTTGAAATCATTTTGGAATAGCCTATTTGCCAGTACGACTCGGTGTACAAAGTATTTCTAGACTCAAATAAAATAAAAATATATTACTCAAAGAAATACAGACTCGAACAGGCAAACAATGCTTCAGTCTTGAACTGAGTAGATAGACATTCTTGAGTATGTCCAAGAGTCCGAGATATCCTGACTAGCTCATATATCGAGACAGAGTTTGATCAATTATTAAAATCAGTTTGACCATATGACCAATGGGCCAACATGTTGTGCTTGTTGTGGACAATTGTTATCATAGACAGCGTACTACCGTCGATGTTGTGGCGTAGGCTGGACTTGGCCTAGTACTCATATCCTGAAAAGTGGGAGCGGGTCATGATATTTCGGTACAAAGCAGGTCCAACGGCGACATCGTTTTACCCAAAATTATGATTTTGCCCCTGTATTTAGAATTGAACTTTTGGGTAGGCATTCTTAGACATTTCTTTTATACTAAACATATTGGTGATGTCCGTTTCAGCATCTGGAGACAGTTGTGTGAGTTTGATTTTGTGTGGTACACTGAGTGGTTGGTATTATCAGTTTCACCAGCAAAGGACTCCAGGCAAGTACATTTGTTGTTTGTTTTCGATATTGTTAATTACTATAGTTCATTGTTAGTTATTTAATATTTGATTCTCGACACGCTCGTCACACAGATACCATATTTTATCTTTTTTTCTATCTTGTCGTGTTTCTTACTTGTCGTGTCGAGAAGGGTAAGTACCAAGTAGATGTGTGATCTGACCGTAGACCTTGTTTTATTTCATACAAGTAGACCTCGTAGACCTTGTTTATTTCATACAAGTATACCTCATAGACATTGTTTTATTTCATACAAGTAGACCTCGTAGACCTTGTTTTATTTCATGCGAGTAGACCTCGTAGACATTATTTTATTTGATGCAAGTAGACCTCGTAGACATTGTTTATTTCATACAAAGTAGACCTCGTAGACCTTGCGGTGTAGTGTCCCAGCCGATCACACATCGAAATGAGTACTTCAACACACTTAGATAGCTATGTTTCTCGTTTCATCCTTTATATGTTCCATATATTTTTCTGTCTCTAGTTTATTGTATTACCATGTTATAGTAGATTCTCTCATCATGTATTTTATAGCTAACCTCTGTTTTATAGTCGTTATCTTATATTGGAACTGTACTCAATTAATTGTACTCATTCCATTCCTGACTGGAAACCAATATTTTTCAGGTTAGCCGCGACTACTCTTAGCATTGGTGAGACGCGTGTACTTTCTGGCCAAAACGTAGAGATTAGTTAAATAGATGTGTTGTAGACATTTTTAATATTTGTAAGAGTTTATATTTTCTTCAAATATAAAACTTGTGAATATTGTAAGTTTAATTTAGTTATTGTGAATGAGCAAAAAAATATTATTTATGTGATTTTAAGCATCATGGCCTTGACAGCATTCTATCGCCGGCACTACGGCGTAGGCTGGCTTGCGTACGCATTCGTATCCCAAAAGCGGGTGCAGGTCGTGATAAACCATGCCATTTTTCAAATTATGAACGGATTATTCTTAGTCATACCGAACCAAGCTATTTCTATAATTGATCTTGCCTAAATGTTTTGCTCATGTCACAATAATATCCTTAGCAGTAATTAAATCTTAATCATGACTATGCCATTTCGACCCTACTTTTAATCGTGCCAAATCGTATTCTTCAATCGTACCTTACCGATTTTGATCATTATCATGTCACTTTCGAATTTATGTCTTTAATTATTTCTAATCATGCCTAGTCGTGCCATATAGGTTCTTTTCTATTCACAATCGCGCCTAGTTGATTTTATTGTGTCATTTATATCCAATCGTTCCATTTGAAATTTCGAGGACAAAATTTTTCTAAGTGGATAGATTTGTAATTCCACTTCCCAAAATAAATAAGATTTAGAATATTTTATTATTTTTGGAATATTTATTTAGAATTTATTTGGGATTGTTAAAATATTTTATTTGAATCTATTTAAGCTATGATTATTTGCTAGGTAATTAGCTATGATTTATGAATTTATTGGATAGTTAATTATGATTGTATCTCACTTGAAATATATATTTTCTACTTTGGAGATGGCATGACATATTTGGTAATTATCAAGTAGTGGCGTGATTAGTGATTGGAAGAAAAGAATTTGAGAGAAAATATTCTGAAATTAATTAATTATTGATTAATTATTAGTCATGGCTAATTAAAAACTAAAAGATTTGCTCTAACTACTTTTCTAACTAATTTGTAACTAACCATAACTAACTTCTAACTACCAAACTTGGAGCCCAAGTTTCCTTCTCATATAAATAAGACTAATCCTCATTAGTGATGATCATCCCTAACTAATCCTAAGGTCCTAATGACCGTATCCTGATTGTGTCTGTGCCCACATCCCTTTCGTTCATTCTACTAGCAATTATAATACATTTTCGTGTCCAACATTCTGGACACACCAATACCACCCCCATTCCCATGTCCAGACAGGCTGGACAAGTTATAGTACATTTTACACCCCATTTTCTTGTGTCCTGACCCTCACAGGAGACATTACAAACATTTGGACACAACCCTAACCCTAATTCCTAAACTCTAGCTTCTGGACCGCCGCCATGTCCGTCGTGAGCTACACGGTGTAACGCTCCAGTCCCAAAATACTTAAGACTAAGTACATAAACATGCCAACTAGATACATACGAAGTATACTCCAATATGAAACCATCGTATGTATACATAAGCTGTAAAATGTAGTAAACCATGATACTAAATCTCATCCACAAAATAAAAGAATAATAATATAAATCAACTATAAATTTTGTCATTTATACATGTAGTTGGGCGGAGACAAATTTACTACCAAC
Source organism: Iris pallida (assembly GCA_029216955.1). Lineage (NCBI taxonomy): Eukaryota > Viridiplantae > Streptophyta > Magnoliopsida > Asparagales > Iridaceae > Iris > Iris pallida. Next base: position 3,055,073 of record JANAVB010011797.1, read on the forward strand.
CATTTTAAATGAGAGAAAATATACAAAAAAGATGGATAAAATAGCAGGACGAACCAAGAGCAACCACCTTCGAAGGAATGGAGAAGATCACGGCCTTGGGTAGAACACCTGCAAAAAATCACAAAGCACACACTTGGAGTGATCACCAGGTCCTCAGAGGGACGTAACAAGATACAGGAAGAACATGTCATAATAAACTGAATATACAATATGTCACAAGTCACAAGTAAAAGTAAAGTGTTATAACCATAACTAGGTTCAATATCGCATCAACGAAACAATGGTCCACCTCTACAACCACACAAGGACAAGGGATAGCCCACCATTTCGGGATGTGACACTGTCCTCTGCCATGACTAAGACGGAGTGTGACATGACAATGACTAAGTTACCTAACTATTCTTCTGTGTTCATGTAGTTAAGAACAAACCTTTACTCGCATAACCCCTGGCTATAAATAGGATCCGATATAGTCCCCTCTTGGGCACCAGTGACCAAGCGCATAACGTTCAAAAATGTCAGTGGCCAACCTGAGGGGGTAAGCATACACGCATCTCCAGCAGAGCTTCCGGGTTACAAGAATGTGTAATAGAAGCCCATACGACAAGGAAATGTTCTTTCCACCCGATGCATCTATCTAAGTCGTATCCGCGACCATGTACCTCCACTAACTGTTAACTCTCCTAACATGCCTCTATTAGCAGTTAGACCTAACGCATGCGCACGGGTGATCAGCCAACACGTAAGTACCTCTACATGTTACTCATCTCACACATATCTCGTGGTACAACTGTGTCAAGGTTTATGAAATACACTACAGACGGTAGTCCCTAACTTTAGGTCCATATGCAAAATAAGGAATGAAATAATACTAGTATCACTGAGCAAGTAGTAAGTCATAAACTGTAACAAAGGTACAACTAGAAGAACTATAAATAAATAGGCATTGATATGCAATAACAAAAATGTAGACTAAATATAAGAAGTAAATATGGCAAGGTATCTTGCCTGAGGTTATGTACAAAAGGGCAGGATCCAATAGCTCAAACCGGCAAATCGACGAAGCAAGAAGCCACATCTCCCAAACATCTTCGGATGCTGAAATAAACACCATGAACATTTTTGGTATAAAATATGTACTGAAACGCCTATCCAAAAGTCTAACTCTGGACACATGAGCAAAATCATAATTTCGGATCAAAACGATGTCCGTTGTTGGACCCATTTTGCACCAAAAGCGTGTCAGTACCTACGGTCTCTAAATTTGTCAAAATATGTCTACTGGTCTGGTTTAAGGAGACGAACCCAATCGTATGTCTAAAGTTGTATTCCGGTGTAGGTGTGAGCAGAAAACGGTTCAAACCGAAAAACTGAACCGGTCCGAACCGAAATTAGCATTCATTTCGGTTTTATATAAACCGGATCGGACTTCGGTTTTATAATTCTGATATTTCGGATTTCAGTTCGGGTTACGGTTTCGGGTTTCGGTGACCGACCCGAACCGAAAACCGAATTTAATATCTGTAATTACTATTTTACCCCTTCCTCCATATAAAAGTTTTCAACCCTAATTTTCTCTCTCTCCAACTTCATTTTTTCCTCCGCCGCTTTTCTTCTATTCTCCAGTTCTTCTCGGGAGCGGACCTCTTCTCCTATTCTCCTTTCCCAAACCTAATTTAAGTCTCCTCTCATGTTCTTCTTCTACACTTCTCTGAGATCGAAGCTCCTTTCTCCAGATCGAAGCTTCTCGGGAGTCTTAAGAAGTTCTCTCCCAAACCCTAATCTTATCTCAAGATCGAAACTCCTTTCTCCAGATCTAAAGATCTACGGGCCAGATCTAAACTGAACTTAGATCTACACTCTTCGACACCATTCTAGATCTCCGAGGTAAAAAATTTCTCTCTCTCTCTCTTTAAGATGTTTTTTTTGATCTTTTAAGTTATGTTTCTTGTTGTGTGGTGTTCAGGTGGTAGATCTAGATCATGGGAGAAATGGAGAAACACAAGTGATACGACTTGTTCTTCGTGGGTAAGTTTGTGGTTTTGTTTGTTCAATTGTATTATATTCTCAGATTTTGTAGTTCCATATTGCTATTCAAAGAATCTAAGTTATATTTCTGTTTTTAATGTTTTATTAATTTTTGTTGTGCAGATCTATTTTTTTGGACCATATTCTCCTCGATCTCTCGAATTTCTGCATATTGTACGGAACACTACAAAATTACTGGTATAATACTATTATCTCTCTTTAAATTTCTTGTTTTTTCTTGTTTAGCAAAAAAAATTCATGCTGGGAGGAAAAAATGCTGAAAAAAATTCATGCTGGGACTCCACACACTTAGACTCTGTGAACACGAGTCTACGACACTCTTGTTTGTTGGACCTTCGTTGAGTTGTTGTTTGTTATTTGGCAAAAAAATGCATTCTGGAAAATATCTAGTTGGGAAAAATGGTTCCTGCATGAAAGAAATGCTTGCAGGGGAAAAAAATGCTTGCAGGGGAAAAATTGCTTGCTTGCAGGGAAAAATTGCTTGCTTGCAGGAAAAAATTGCTTGCAGGGAAAAAATTGAGTTGTTGTTTATGTCTTCGTTTAATGTCCATAAAATGTGCTTGTTGTTTCTGTCTTGGTTTAATGTGCATAAAATATTTTATGGTTAAGCAAATTAGTTTTTTGTTAGAAATTAATTAACACATAGCAGTTAGCACTAGGATTTGGCTTTTTGCAAGTAAAATCATATTTTGTGATGTTTACTAGGTAGCACGCACGAAACCAATCAATGGCAACATCATCATATTCATGCAATGTGCATATTTCTTTACTGAATTTTTTTTCTATTGTTTCTAATTTTGAAAGCCACAAATTTTATACTTTAGATGTCGCAAGAAGATCCTCCTCACCACCAACTAGTTCGCAAGCACAAATGAGCCAATTTCTAATCCAAATTCAAGGCTTGGGGTTCATAGAAAACCTATGAAGCAACGAGCACCATTTTGGATAGATTTTAATAAGTTTGTGGATGCGGAAGGCCGTCCTAAAGCTAGTTGTAAGCATTATTTGAAAGAATACCATTGTTATAGTAAATTAAATGGTACAAGCAATGTAAAAAATCATTGGAATCAATGTCCGGTGAATCCAAGAAATCGTGATCCAAATCAATCTATACTCAACTTGCAATCAAATACGAAGGGCACGGATAAAACTCTTACTAGTTGGAGATTTAATCAAGAGGAGGTGAGAAAGGCTTTGACACTGTATATTTGTGAAATTTTGTCTACATAAATTAATTTTTTAGGTTAAATTTGCATACTTGGCCCATAAACCGGCCCATTAAAATTAGGGCCCAAGAACCAAATTAACCGAAATAACCGAACCAATTTAGAACGGTTCGGATCGGATCGGTTTTCGACTAAACCGGTTCGGGTCGGTTTTCAACTATTTAGGTTCAGTTCTTGGTCGGTTTAAGAAATTACGGTTCGGTTTGAACCGAACTGACCTTTTGCTCTCCCCTATTCCGGTGGACCGTGCACAATTTTGCCCGTTGGAACGGATCGCGGGCCCGACAAAATAGTGTTCCGGTCGACCTTCTCAGAATCGTACCAAACTTGGCATACAGGACCAGAAAAATGATACGATTCTGTTGACGCAAGTTTTGTCTCGTTTTGACGAACGTACACAAAGTAATTGGCTAATTTGCAAAGAGGTCGATACAGTGAATTTATCGGATACGCATCAAATTTGTCGTGCATACGCAACCAATTTGAATTCCGTCAAACCCTACACGTCCATGAAGTCGATACGCACCTTTCGATGCCTTCGGTTTATGACCACGTCGCCCGGTTTGTCGGGGCGCATGGCATATCAAAAAAAATTCTAATTTTTTATTCATTTGAAAACAGTTTTTTGTCGTTTTGGGGAGCCGATTTCTCGGTGCTCGGTCGATGAAATCGACTTCTGTAAAAAGGGTTTCAATTCCCTATAGGTTTTCTAGGATTGTGTTCAGAAAATCCTGATGGTTGGTTCCAAATCGGTCTTCCAATCGGGGGTTTTGGGGACTATTTTATGTTCTGTTTTGGCAAGTTTTTTTGCCTTAACTTTGTGTCGATTTAACAGATGATCGATGGCAGATACTTATGAACTATTTGAACAGAGTCGAAGATGGTTAGGTTAGGGATGCACCTATAAAATTGGTTCGGGAAAAGAACGATTGTACACGACGATACGTTGCCGCAAAATTGGACCAAAACTGTACGCTGCTGTTGTTATTGTTGTCCTTGCGGCTGCTATGTGTGGCTGTTATTGCTGCAGTGCTGCCTTGCACGGCTGCCCAGCCAACGGTACAGAGGAGGGTGGCACGCTGTAGTCTGGGGTACGGCTGGGTTCGCAGATTCGGGAAAAGGGATTTGCTCGAGTAAGCTGGGATTTTCTGAACTCTCTATATGGGATTTATTTTCGAGTATTGCTAGGATGGAGATTTTGAAGATTTAGATAAGGAGAAAATTTCAATTCAAATTGAGGAAAAAATTTATAGAAAGATTTGGTTAACTTGTGTTCAAAGTGATGGAGTTTATCCAAATTTCTAATACCGCATCCGCTCGGGAATGGAAGTAGAGGAACACTGCCTTCGGGCACTGTTCATGCCCATTGAATTTTATTTTATTTTTAAAAACAAATACATGCATACATTATTTAAATATTTATAGTAAAAATTCTAAAAAGATACATACAATAAAATCACCAAAAATTTATATAGTAGATATTCAATATAATTTTTTTTGCAATTTTATCATATATATATATAAAAGCTATTCATTTATATAATATATATATTATATATTTTATATATATATATATATATATATATATATATATATATATATATTTTAAATCACCAAAAATTTATATAGTAGATATTTAATATTTTTTTTTGCAATATTTATATCACAATATATATAAAAGCTATTCATTATATATATATAATATATATATATATATATATATATATATATATAAAAATATATATATATATATATATATATATATATATATATATATATAATATATATATATATATATAACATATATATAATTTTTATCCCTTATCAAACTCAAAGTAATGAAACAACTATAACTTTATTATATAAATAATATAAATTTATGAAAAATTATTCTAGATGATATATCTATCAAAATAATTTTATTTAATTACATTTACTATATATGTACATACACCAAACACATATGTACATAATTTATCCTAGTGAAAATAAAATTATAACATATAGAGGTCATATATATATATATATATAATATATATATATATAATATATATATATATATATATATATATTATACTAAAATCATAAATTTATATCAATTAATATTCAACAAGAATACTAAAATTTTAGTACTGAGAAATAAACCAAAAAATATTTAGTGGAAAATTTAGGGGTTTACATCCTACCCAACTTATAAAAATTTTATCCTCGAAATTAGAATAAAATTAATATTGAAGAACAACGAGATTAAATACAAAGGGTGGGCAGGTACGTCAAATCATAACTCGATTTCAGAAACGATAGAGGAGGTGGTTATCACGGAAACCTAAATTGACATCATATTCTACAAAAATGGGTACGAGGCCCTACCTAACTTATAGAAGTTGGCTAACCGTGCAAATCGTAGTTACAAGACTTTTGAGTAGGACAATTTCTAAAGAGAGGTACGAGATTATTGGACACTTATGACCGCAGTCTCAGATTCTAAGTAAGCCTAGGTATTGTCATTGGTCAATAACTCCTATAGCAAAATTATTACAATTTAATATCGTTCCTATCGGCCAAGCTTCCAACAAGATGGTAGGTATCTCTTGTTCGATTATAACTAGGACGTGACGGTTCAAAGGAATTTACGTCTTCGTCTAACATGGGTGACCAAGATATGGGTTTGAAGAACTTAGGGAAAAAGAATTTTCAGCTAAGGGGTGTGAGTCTATAATAAGTGTACGAACCCTGCAATAGAATATGATTTAGGTAAAGGTCTAAAATCTCTAAGTCATAATGACTAGGGTATACAGGTTGGTGTTTGGTATCGTATGGGATGCATGTGCTTGCTTGAGTGGAAGACATTTGTCATAGGTGTGATGCGCCTTGCATGGATCATGGGTATTCAGTTTAGTTAAGGGAATGGGTCGATATTTGCATGGTTAAAATCAATTGGAATGAAAATAGGCAACTATGCTTTGTTCTAAGGAAAAATATATCATGCATGTGGTGTAATTGAAATAGAGCACAAGAAGGTATGTTTGTGTGGAACATGTATGTAATGTGTATAGCTCGACTTGCCTAGTTCGTGAGTGTGAAATTTGTTCAAAGGGAACGGCTCGTGTTGTGCTAAATATCAAAGTTACGGTAGAGGGTATCCATTGATACAGATAAAAGTAAGCGTTTATGAACTACTAGATTATTGGCCTAACTTAGAACCAATCATTATTAATTCTTAGAGAGGCTGGCCTTTACATTTTAGTAATTTCATTCTCAAAAGTAAAACTAAGTCTCGTTTCTATTATTGAACGAAGTTTGAAGAACCCAAGTTGCGATATTTTACCGCGATTATCTAAACACACGAGCAAAGGGATATAAAGGCAATACGAAGATCGTATCGTAACTCCTAACAGATGGAAGGATGGTTACGATGGAATCCAAAATTGATATCACATTCTAAGAGATAGAGTATGCTAAGTTCAGGGTTCTACCCCAGTTATAGAAGAAATTGATTAATCATAGAAAGCACGGTAACATGACTTCTAAGAAGATCACATTTCAAGAAGATGTTGAGGATATGAGTTACTTCTGATCGTAGTCATGGACTCTATGGAAATCCTAGGTATTACTCATTTAACATTGCCCATGTATTGACTATGTTTCATCATGACAGTAGGAAGGTCTTAGTCAAGCATAACCAAAAACAAGTTGGTACAGCATGATTCCATTCATCTCATAACATAGGCTACAAGAGATATGGTTAAGAGATTGAGGGAAGAATAATTTGTGGATCATGAGATGGGGACTACATAATAGGTATAAGGACCTATTTCATCAAGTTTGGTTTTTATAGCCCAAATATGGCGATATGCGAGGATGGGTTTAACTAGGTCTTAATGGATTTTCCTAATTGGACATCGATCTTTGATTAAATGAATAATAGGTTTTAATCTATATTGACTGGACAAGATGCTATGAAATCAATCTGAGCCATTCCTAGTAGGTTAGGGTAATCTTATATAGGTTCCAAGTTAAGTGGTCGGGCTAATTTTTCAGCAGGGTTGGTTAACCAAGTTCCTAAAGACCAAGAATACCTTCTGTGACTTTTGTATTTAAGTAGCACAAGAAGACTCCATTGAGTGGCACACTAGTGGCATGTGCGTAGTAGACTTCGAGTAGATCACAACCATATATTGGGTCAATGGTATTATGGTAGGGGTTATAGCTAGCCTTTTTGACTTGAAAGTCGCATCATAAAAATAGAGTACAAGAGGACGTGTTTTAGTGGGACATGATATGTCTATATGAAGGTGGAGTCGTCTATGTCTTGTATGTGAAATTTGTTGAAGGTAACAGCTGGTCTTATGCTTCGAATATAAATGTCACGGTCGGGGACACCAAATAATCTAAAGGAAGAGTGGGAGTTCATGGGGAATTAATTATCATCCTAATGGAATTCAACTTATCCTGATCAATCGGTAACCTAGTAACTCTTAAAATTTTAGAAGGCTTAGAGTCTATTCACTCAAAAAATTTCTTTTTCTGAATTAAACTAAGGCACAGTTTTAGGATTAATGAGGTTAAAAAAATTCAAAGTTGTGATATCGTGCTTGGGCTTTGAGTATAAATGAATACTACACAATGTGATAGATAACGTGATATGGTAGAGAGGCTGGCCTTTACATTTCAGTAATTTCATTCTCAAAAGTAAAACTAAGTCACGTTTCTATTATTGAACGAAGTTTGAAAAACCCAAGTTGCGATATTTTACCGCAATTATCTAAACACACGAGCAAAGGGATATAAAGGCAATACGAAGATCATATCATAACTCCTAACATATGAAAGGATGGTTACGATGGAATCTAAAATTGATATCGCATTCCAAGAGATAGAGTATGCTAAGTTCAGGGTTCTAACCCAGTTATAGAAGAAATTGGTTAATCAAAGAAAGCACGGTAACATGACTTCTAAGAAGATCACATTTCAAGAAGATGTTGAGGATATAAGTTACTTCTGATCGTAGTCATGGACTCTATGGGAAGCCTAGGTATTACTCATTTAACATTGCCCATGTATTGACCATGTTTCATCATGACAGTAGAAAGGTCTTAGTCAAGCATAACCAAAAACAAGTTGGTACAGCATGATTCCATTCGTCTCATAACATAGGCTACAAGAGATATGGTTAAGAGATTGATGGAAGGAGAATTTGTGGATCATGAGATGGAGACTACATAATAGGTGTAAGGACCTATTTTATCAAGTTTGGTTTTTATAGCCCAAATATGGCGATATACGAGGATGGGTTTAACTAGGTCTTAATGGATTTCCCTAATTGGACATCGATCTTTGATTAAATGAATCATAGGTTTTAATCTATATTGATTAGACGAGATGCTATGAAACCAATCTGAGCCATTCCTAGTAGGTTAGGGTAGTCTTTATAGGTTCCAAGTCAAGTGGTCGGGCTAATTTTTTAGCAGGGTTGGTTAACCAAGTTCCTAAAGCCCAAGAAACATCTTCTGTGACTTTTGTGTTTAAGTAGCACAAGAAGACTCCATTGAGTGACACACTAGTGGCATGTGCGTAGTGGGCTTCGAGTCGATCACAACCATATATTGGGTCAAATGATTTGAGTCGAGGTTGGATCTCTAACTGAATTTAGAAAGGACAATGGTATTATGGTAGGGGTTATAGCTAGCATTTTTGACTCGAAAGTCGCATCATAAAAATAGAGTACAAGAGGACGTGTTTTAGTAGGACATGATATGTCTACATGAAGGTGGAGTCATATATGTCTTGTATGTGAAATTTGTTGAAGGTAACAACTGGTCTCGTGCTTCGAATATAAATATCACGGTCGGGGACACCAAATGATCTAAAGGGAGAGTAGGAGTTCATGGGGCATTAATTATCATTCTAATGGAAATCAACTTATCCTGATCAATCGGTAACCTAGTAACTCTAAAATTTTTAGAAGGCTTAGAGTCTATTCACTCAAAAATTTATTTTTCTAAATTAAAACTAAGGCACGGTTTTAGGATTAATGAGGTTAAAAAAATTTAGAGTTGTGATATCGTGCTTGGGCTTTGAGTATAAAGAATACTACACAATGTGATAGATAACGTGATATGGTAGATATGAATCAATTGGGAGGTGGTTTTCCAATTTTGGATAGATGGAACGATTGTGTATATATAGCTTTCATATCTATAGGTGGTATGGAGAAATAAGGGGCATTCTGGGTATATATTCCCTCAATTATGAGCATTTTCTTTTTTATAGTAAGTAAAAGCGAAAAACAATAATGAGTTCAAGGGGGAGGGAATCATTACAAATGCGGGGTTCCTAGGGTGATTGAATAATTCAAACAGAGTTGTCAAGACAGTTGTAGATGAGTTCATAGAGACACCTATGTCTCAATCCATATGGGATAATTATATGAAGAGCGAACCAAGTGCACGAAGGTGATTAGACCATAATACACCGATTCTAATTAGACAATATGTTAGTGGGCGTCCCCAATAAACATATATCCTGAACAAGCTTGATAAGAATAAGCTTGCAAAAACTAGGCTATAATAGCGGCATTAGTCAAGGTAGTCAAAATATAAATGATGAAAGCATATTAAATAGTTCAAGTTCCATAAGAATCTAAGTCTTATCCAGTGTTCGTGCTTACACAGTCGTTCTATTATCTTCTTTTCCCAGGCCTTGGTTGAACGAATGAGTCATGGATCTTTAAGCATCATAGTCTAGGTAATCTTCTTAAAATCCTTTTTAATGGGTTGCAAGGACCAAAAGAGTGATAGGTTATGAGGCATACTATCCAACTTATAAGAGTTCAACTAGTAGGGTGTTTGAGCATTATACATGTATACCTAGTATGAGTCGTGTTCCTAACCTTTATCAAGCACGGAAGGAAAGATACGAATTACGGTAGAAA
>JANAVB010011797.1:3065294-3105294 GCA_029216955.1 Iris pallida
GGAGCTATTTGCGGAGCTATGATCGAGGGAAAAGAGATCCCATATCCCATCATCGGGAGTTCATGGACGTTTTCCTGAGGACTTACCGGGATTGCCGCCATACAGAGACATCGAGTTTGCTATTGATCTAGTGCCAGGAGCAGAACTGACGGCTCAACCAGTGTACAGGATCAACAACAAGGAAGCTGAAGAATTGAAGAAGATCGATGAATTGCTAGAGAAGGGGTTCATCAGAGAGAGTTCGTCACCATGGGGATCCCCTGTCCTTTTTGTGCCGAAGAAGGATGGTACGGTGCGTATGTGCATCGACTACCGAACCTTGAATAATCATACTATCAAGAACAAGTACCGTTGCCGAGAATTGACGACCTCTTTGTAACCACCATATTTTTAATTTAGGAATATTTTGGTCATTTTGTAATTATTATTTATTATTAATTTATTGAATTCATGTGATGATAGGTGGTTTTGTTTGATATTTGTGTAGTATAAATGGGTTTAACTTAGCCAACATTGACTAGAAGCCTAACAATAATTATTAGAATTAATATGACCTTGTAGGAATTTTTTAGAATTAATTAGTTATTTTAGAATGTTTTAAATGAATTTTAGTCATTTTAGCCTTTTTAGCCATTTTAGCCATTTTTGTGATTTTCTAGATATTATGACTTGTGTTGTACTAGCAAATGGTTTAACCTTAGCGGACATTGTATAGGAGCCTAACCATGCCTTAGAATTATTGTTTTTATTTTTAGAATTTATTTTAGGCTTTAGTTTATTTTTAAAGGCTTTAATTGATTTTTTTAGCCTTTTTCATGCTAGTCTTTTAGCCTTTTTGACTTGGGCCCATTTCTACTTGAGAAAGAGTTGGCCCAAGTGAAACTCTAACCCTAGAGAACCCCTTGGCCGCCAAACAGCAGTACCCCTCCCCTTGCATTCATTTGTGAAGTTTTGAGCTCCACTAGGAAACCCTAATAGATCCCCTTCTCCAAAACTCATAATTTCTTCTTTCGGAGTCTGTTTCTTCCCAAACGAACTCCATTGCACTCGTTGAGGAGAGGAGGATCTGCTGGAGAATTTCTAGCGAGGAGGCAGAGGCTTTTGCTTGAGGGAAATCGGCCGACACGACAACCGAGGAGCCCCGTTCATTGAGTTTTGACACTCAATAGGTAAATCCTAATCTACCATAGTAAATCTGGAATTTCTTTCATTTTTGCATCCATATAGGTGCCCTAGACTTGCCCACGAATTTTGGTTGGATTTCAACTTCGTTTGATGGCGGTATCGGACACGTATCGGTCTCACGTTGCACGTGTTCGGCAAAATGCCACTTAGAATTGAAAAGTGTTAATTTTCGATTCTGTTTTCACGAAATCCTTCCTTATATGATTTTTACCAACTTTTGTGAAGACGGATCAGAAATCGACACGATTTCGGCATACGAACGGACACGGACACGCGTGCACGAGATCCCGTGCACGGTCCCGTGCATGCCTGCAGTCTGTGCGTCATAACTCGACGCATAGAGCTTCGTCTTGCATGAAATTTTACAAGCACGTAGGGGCAACCTCTGCCCATAGTCCCGTAAAATTTTACAATGTTTCATCGAGCGAACGCGGAGTAATCGCGCGTGCACTGTTCAGCCATTCTGTGCACCCGGCTGAAATTCGGGACTGAAACGGACTTCTTGCGTGCACACGACGCAGCGAAGAGCCGTTCCAGGACATGGGACAGGTTGACCTATACCTAGACTACCCGAGGAACGAACCCCGAGTCGCTACATGGCCCGACGAGCGAGCCACGAGGGCGGAACCGCGTGCACGAGGGCGCGCGAGGGCGCACGCGCACGCAGTAGGGCGCGCGTGTAGGGGGCTGCGTGCGCTGCTTCGGGCGGCGTGTCGCTGTGTGGCCATGTCCTAGACCTACCCCAGGACCCCTCCCAGCTACGTGCACAAGCACGGGGCATTTCGTTGTGTGTGCGGCGCTCAAACGAGCGAGAACGCACGCGTATCACGCGGTATCGAAAAATTCTGATACGCGTTCTGTAGACACGACACGGACGCAATTTTGAACCCGAGAGTATACGAACGCATCACGTGGGTCGAGACCAACGTGTATGCCGAGTTTCGGGGTTCGTTTGGTGTATTTCGTATTTTGGATCGTTGTGTAAAATGGGTTGTTTTCTTTAATTTCGATTTTGAGTTGAAATGTGATATTTTTGTTTTCCAGCCTTTTAGCTTATAAATTCTGAGTTTTTAATATGTATATGAGGTTTCGGATATGGGGAACCAACTTTTGGTTTTGTTTCATAATTTTCCATCATTTATGAGTATATATGCTTTCTATATTTTCCATCATTTATGAGTAATATGCTTTCTATATATATATATATATATATATATATAGATATATATATATATATATATATATATATATATATATATATAAAAATTATATATATATATATATATATATATAATATTATATATATATCTCATAAATATAATATATATATTATTATATATATATATATATATATATATAATATATATATATATTTATGAGTATATATATATATATATTATTATGAGTATATATATATATAATTATATATATAATATATAAAACCTATTGCTAACACATACATGTTGAGAATGGGTCGAGGGGGATTTAATTCCAGATTTTAGACTCTTTAAATTATCTCACACCATTTCGAATCTTTCCATTTAAGAGTTTGTGTATTAACAATGAAAGGAAACAGAGTATACGAAACAATTCTCTTTATTTGATATCTGAAACTGAGGTTACAATGGCTTTCGATAGCCTAACGATATATGCCAGGTTGGCTACAACACAAGTTCTCAAATGGTTATCTTTTGATTTGTTATTAACAATGAAAGGAAACAGAGTATACGAAACAATCTCTTTATTTGATATCTGAAACTGAGGTTACAATGGCTTTCGATAGCCTAACGATATATGCCAGGTTGGCTACAATACTCAGGTTCTCTCTTGCCCACAAAGGATTTTACCGTTCCATACATCATGCCTTCTATATCTCGGCCGCATCAATCCAGCTGCGTAGTCCGAGCGTCAATGCGATAGCACGCTTCAATGCGCTTCGGCATTCCAAGCCTTAACGCGTTCAAGCAACGCTTCGCCGCGAGCAATCCATTCCCTGCACCCTGCATGAAGCTGGTGGGGGTTCAGTACGTTCGTCCTCGCATGTACTGAAGCAAAGATCATCTTTCCAAACCAACATTTTAATCTTTATGTTGAATTATGCAACTTAGCTTATGATCTTGCTATGTTCTCCTTAGGATCAATTTCATGGCATATTCGAAAGCGTAAAGCATGTTATCATAGCAGCATGTTATCGAATGGAATAGGCAAACAAACAAGCAATCTCGTGTTTGATTCGTGGCGCGACTTACCAAGTCGACGCACTCGCCCTTGCACCGACGCAAGGTGAATACGCCGTAATCCTTTCCTGTCATGTTATTGTGCATCTCTAAGCAGGATCTCTATGCGGGACGCATATGCGCCTACACTTTCAATCCATCGTTCCTTAACTATATGAGGGCCGTTGGCGTATCCGTGCCGGAATGGACTAAAGGAGTTCCTTTCTTTTCTCTCCTTCTTTTCTCTCTATTTGGTTGGGCTGCCGGGCGTTTCACGGGTTGGGTCACATCCCAAACAACCGAAACGTTCCCGCTACATGCCATCATTTGCGGCTTCTCCCATCTTGTTTAAGGATGTGCGCCTACAAAGATTATACATCCCTCCGCGGCCAAATCGGTTTCGGGGACCTCCTGCATTTAACCGTTTGGGGGAATACTCGTGCACGAGCTATTATCACAATTTAATCTCGAGCCCATTCCAATCGACCATGCAACGCCCTATCATTCAAGTAATCAAATTCAAACAACCAAACATAGTCTTGAGTCCGAGACTCAGACTTATCATCTCGTATCTCTTTTATTTGCTTTCTGTGTTCTTATATTTCATACTTCATTTCAATGATTCAATGGCATTGTGCCTCAACTCAATGCTCGTCAACCGAACGACCCGAAGGTCTCGAACACCTTTCGAGGCACCATATCATATCCGACAGTTCCGCCACATTCATGCCACAACTGTATTCTCTCGCAACGAAGCCATCTTTATTATCCCGTGCACGTAGGCACGTTTCGACCGTATCCCCATGTTCTCTAACTTAGCATTCAATGTTCGGGGCTTGCGCGCTAGGGCGCTCGCCTATTGTCTTTCAATGTTCTAGCCGTCTAACTCGTGCAGCAAAGGCACGGTATGGTTCGTGCACTAAGGCACTCGCCGATTACAGTTATCCTATGTTCTTACGGCTTGCGCACCGAGGCGCTCGCCTTAGCGATATCCAATGTCCCATAGCGACTCGTGCATATTGATGCACGTTTCATTTCAATTGTTCTAACTTAGTGTTCGACTCACACTATGATTTTATCTCCGATCGGCCACGCCCGTCGCGTCGATAGGTTAACTTAGCATACAATGATATATTTGACTTATCGAATGAAAGAGTAAAAAGAAGTCAATCCTCCCACCTTGAGTCGATAGGCCTTCGTCGTTTCGCGGAGCCGATGGCTCGATTCCCTAACTTTGTTGCACGGCCACTCTCCTGACTTAGCCATTCGAGCACTTCGTGCTTCATTGAGTTATGCGTCCGATTTGCCTTAGCGTGCCCAAGTCTCGACCCATCGCAAGGCGACGATTTGATTTCGCGGACCCTTACTAAATATTGCAAAAGATCGACCTCTAATATTTTCCCGTCAAAGTATAACCTGCACACGAAACCAACTAAAATCAATACTTGCTTCGCTTCGGACTTGCGCCTTGGTCGATTCGATTTCTTAGAATCTTCGAGCCGATTCAACGCACTCATCCTTCGGGGCAACGCGGCGCTTCGCATCGATTCAACTCGATGCATTCTTTCGGGGCAAGGTAATTCTTCGCATCGACAAAGTTGATACGTTACTCGGGACAACGTAACTCGCCTATCGATTTGCATCGATACATTTTATTCGGTCCACGCGACTCGTTGAGTTAACGCTTCAGCGTAATGCGCCATGCGGAGCGGGGCATTACACAAGATGTACAAGGATCTGCGAAACCACTTGTGGTGGTATGGTATGGTATGAAACGGGAAGTGGCCCGTTTCGTTTCTAGGTGCCTCGTGTGTCAGCAGGTCAAGACGGAGAGGCAGAGACCAGGAGGATTGTTACAACCGCTACCGATACCCGAGTGGAAGTAGGAACACATCACTATGGATTTTGTTTCCGGTCTTCCCCGGTCATCAGGCGAAAAGGATACGATTTGGGTCATGGTCGACAGGTTGACCAAATCGGCCCACTTTATACCATTTAAAGTGGGATTATCTACGGAGAAGTTGGCAGAGCTGTACGTGAAGCAGATAGTCGGACTGTACGGGGTTTCGGTGAGTATAGTGTCAGACCATGACAGCAGGTTCACGTCTCACTTTTGGAAGAGCCTACAGGCTAGCTTGGCACAGCGCTCAAGTTCAGCGCTGTTTATCATCCGCAGACGGATGGACAGTCAGAGCGGACCATTCAGACGCTCGATGATATGCTGCAGACGTGCGTGCTAGACTTTGGCGGCTCATGGGAGGACGACCTTCATCTCGTGGAGTTCTTCTAAAATAACAGCTACCAAGCTAGCATCGAGATGTCCCCGTTCGAAGCGCTGTATGGACGGAGATGCCGTACACCGCTATCTTGGGACAACGTGGGAGATGAAGAACAAATAGGCAACTCTAGAGAGGGGTGAATAGAGTTTATGACAATAATGTCCAATTAAAAATTTAAACTCTTTCACCAACAGAAAATAATCAGAGTAAATGCAGAAATAGTAAAGAGCAAGAAGGCATACGCAAACACAGTCGATTTTAACCTGGTTTTCCTCGTGGAGGACTAGTCCAGGCCTGAGAACTCTAGCTCGGGATTAAATCTACTATTTGTGAAATAGTAGTTACACCCCATGCCTTTTTTCAGAAGAGCACGTCAACTTCTTACAGAGATCGCAGTGGCGATGCTTGGAATTTTCCAAGCGACTTCTTGAACTCTTGCACAAACTCCTAACTGAAAAGTACTGAGCACTTTGAGGCTTAGGGAGCTTGTGGCTAGTAGATAAGAAGGGTATAGCATGTATAAGGCTTTAGAGGAAGAAAAGAGAAGATTGGATGAATGAAAATGAAAGAATTATGGCCTATTTATAGGATACCATACAGGCAGAATTCGGCCAAAATTCTGGTTGGAATATTCAAAAATTTGGCCGTTGGACAACTTGCATCCAGCCAACCCTAAAAATTAGGGTCCTAGAATTTAGGAGGCAGAGTTCGGCCCGAACTCTGTCTCCAGAGCACAGAATTGGTCCAATGGGCCAATGGGCTATTTGGATGTTTGGTGGGGCTTTTGGTTTGAGGTATAGGTATAGTCTAAGTCTCAAAATGCTCAGCACTGCTCAGTTTACATAAGTCTAGACTCAAATAAAGTATAAAATATAGACTCAAACTATGAAGCATTGCAGGTGCGAGATGTCGTCTGGCTTGTACCGAATTCAGTCTTCATGTATCGTATTGAAATATTACAAGTATCATGTTGTCAATTGTATCAATATATGGTTGACTGTGATTTTGTGTCAACAATCTCCCCCATATTGATAATTGACAAAATGATATTTGTATATTCAATATTCATACCTGGACAAAAAAAATAGTAGCGTAGCTCCCCCGTAATAAGAGCGTAGCGCCCACATAATAAGTGTAGTGCTAGCAATAGTTCCCCCGTAAACATTACCTGTTATCCTGATAACATTATTCTTTTTCCAAAGCACAGATACACAAAGCTAGAAAAATGATATGATAATATAATATGAATATATCAAAATATTTCTCCCCCTTTTGTCAGTTAGCAAACAACCAGAATAATGAATGGCAAGCACACCAAAAATAATAATGATAAACTGCATAAAACCGAGAAACTGCATAATAAAAATGTCTCCAAGAGTCACATAACGAGTTCTAGTACAATCAAAATGCAGAAATAAAAACAACTACATCAACTAAAAATGCATAAAAGCATAAACTACGATCCTCAGCAGCAGCAGCAAAGAGAAATCCATATCCATCATCGAGCTCGTGAAGGCCCACCGTCGTCAGATGGATCAGTGAATGAACGACGAGGGTCCACGACGGCTGCATCCGGATCCAGGTAGCGGATAACCCAAGGGTCATCGATACGGTATCCATCGCGAGCAGGGTCCCGCTCCATGGGAATAGGCATAGAAGGATGCCGGGACATAGAGTACCGAATATCGTGCAGTGAGTTGCTAATGGCACTCATCTGCAAGGTAGTCCGGTAGTGAAGCTGAGTCTAGCGATCATCCTCTAAGGTGAATCGATCGCAGAGCATGGTCTGGAGTCACTCAAGAGTAGCAGGAGGAGGAGGAGGATCCTGTCCAAGAGGAGGGCGTCAGGCTCATCGTCAGAGTGTTCGGACACAACATGTGAGCCAACTACTGCTTGAAGTCGCCGTGCCTTAGAGAGGAAGGCAGGGGCAGGTAGGAACTGGCACTCATCAAGAGGTACACGAAAAGCACGAAAGAGCATAGGAAGATAAAGAGCATAAACCAAGGATCTTGGTTTTTCTAGCGTTAATCATCCAGTCCATCATGGTACGTAGAAGATTAAAAGGAACATAAAAATGGAGGTGATAGAAAGCAGAGATTTCAAAGTATGTAACCTCATCGGTCGATCCTGCTTTGGGCAGAATCGTGTTAAAGATGATCCGATGAAGTTCATAAAAGTAAGGATTGAGAAACTTGGCGAGAAGCTTACGAGGACGTGTGTTAGGGGTACATAAGTTGTCCTTAAAGCTTTCTAAGGATGACCCATCGGGAAATAGAAACTTTCGAGCTTCAACAAGTTTTTCTCATGAGTTTGGCTCCGGGAGTTCAAGATGTTCAGCCAAGTCGAAATCATCAAAAGAAATATCAATGCCCGCAACTCGTGAAAATATATGTGTATCATTGTGAGTAAGGTTACAGTAAAACATTTGTATGGCATTGAGATATATAACCGAATTGGTAGTGACAAGTTCATCAAGACAAAGATCATGAAAAAGTGAATCATATTGAGAAAAGATAGTGAAATTTATAGGGTGACCCGCATACACCGGACGTGACCAAAAATCACTAAACCATTCATTGGAAGCATCAAGTGATACGAATATCCGGTCATCATACGTGTTGGGGTCGAGTGGACGAGGTGGGTTGAACAACGGGTGAATGGGTTGTTGATTGGGTTGTTCAACGGGTGGTTCAACAAGGAGGAGCATTCGAAGAGGACGCACCCTCGGTTCGAAGTCTCTTCCCCCTATTGAACAACTTGGGAGCCATAATAATAAAAAAATTGAGGAATTGTAGATGGAGAGAAGTGGAGAAATATACCTCAATTTGATGATGAAAGATGAAGGAGAATGGTGAGAGAATCCTTCTCCTTAAGTTTTGAGAAGAATTACGCTCTAGGAAGGAAGAACTAGGGTTAGGGTTTGGAGAAAAATAGTTTGGAGAAGTTTGGAAGGTGGCAATAGAGGAGAGAGAAGAGGGGAACCCGGTTTTTAGTGTAGGGGTTCGAATGGTCAGAGCAAATGAGGACCATTGGATCACAATCTGATCAGCGGCTGGCTGCTTTCAGTTCTGGAACAGCCAGACCGAATTCGGCCCGAACTCTGGGTAAGGCAGAGTTCGGCCGAATTCTGGTTTATGGTACCATAACAGAAATCAGGCTAGAAAAGAAATTTGATCAAGTAAGAGAGATAAAAAAATGATAATAAGTAGATGCAAGATATAAAGTGAGAAAATCAAGTAGATGATAATAAGTAGATGCAAGATAGCGAGAAAACCAAGTAGCAAAAAAAATGTAACGCCGAATCAAATTAAAGTTTGAAAGTTTGAATTAAAGCATGTGATAAATAAAAGTAGACCATGTAATAAACAAGGAAATATGCCACAATTCAATATTCTGAAGCTGCCATGGGGTAGCTGCAGGGGCCGGATCCCAGCTAGCGGTAGTCCTAAGGACTAGTGCACCGTGTCGCTTAGGCTTTTACGCTTGTTGTCAGAAGGACCCTTTCGACTTGTACCCATAGCAAGTTCATCATAAAGAATCAAGACATAATCGATATTTACGCAGGTTACTTTAATGAATAACAGCTTCATCCAAAATTCCTAGTTCACGACAAAGAAAGTTAAAACGATGTTCAGATAGAGGTTTGGTAAAGAAATCTGCTAGCTGATGATCGGTGTCAATAAATTAAGTTAATAGTACCATTTTAATGATGATCACGCAAAAAGTAGTGACGTATTTCAATGTGCTTCATGCGTGAGTGACATATGGGGTTCTTAGTGAGATTTATAGCACTAGTGTTGTCACAGAATATAGGAATATGCATAAACGATAAGTTATAGTCTTCAAGGGTTTGCTTCTTCACAGAATTTATGCACAACAACGACCAGCTGCAATATATTCAGCTTTTGTTGTGGATAGTACGACAGAATTCTGCTTCTTGCTAAACCAAGAGACTAGAGCCTTTCCTAATAAATGACACGTGCCACTCGTACTTTTACGGTCGACCTTGTATCAGGCGAAATCAGCATCAGAGTAACCAATGAGGTCAAATGATGTTGACTTGGGATACCATAGGCCCACTGTAACCGTACCCTTAAGGTATCGAAAGATACGCTTAACAGCAGTCATGTGTGATTCCTTAGGATTAGCTTGATATCTAGCACACAGGCAAACGCTAACATAATATCAGGGCGACTAGCAGTTAAATAAAGTAGACTGCCTATCATACCTCGATACTTACATTGATCCACAGGTTTGCCGCTTTCATCTGGTTCTAGTTTAGTTGTAGTAGCCATCGGAGTGCTGATTGGTTTGACGTTGTCAAGGTCAAATTTCTTCAGCATGTCCTTTGTATACTTTGACTGACAGATGAAAGTTCCATTTGACATTTGTTTGACTTGCAGTCCAAGAAAGTAATTGAGCTCCCCCATCATGCTCATCTAAACTCGGTCTGCATACACTTGGCAAAATCTTGACAGAGGGTTTCATCAGTAGAACCAAATATAATATCATCCACGTAAATTTGTACTAAGAGAATAGTGTCTTTGAAAGATTTTATAAAAAGTGTAGTGTCAACTTTCCCTTTTGAAAAACCTTTTTCAAGCAAGAAATTGCTTAGCCGTTCATACCAAGCTCTAGGGGCTTGTTTGAGGCCATATAGCGCTTTCTTGAGCTTGAAAACATGGTCGAGAAATTTATGATTTTAAAGCCAGGTGGTTGTTTTACAAAAACTTCCTCCTTAATAAATTCAGTCAAGAAAGCACTTTTAACATCCATTTGAAACAATTTGAAAATTTAAAAGTTAGCAAATGCGCAAAGCATCGAATGGATTCTAATCTCGCAACAGGAGCATATCTCATCGTAGTCGATACCTTCCTCTTGGTTGTATCCTTGAGCTACTAGACGAGCTTTGTTGCGTGTAACTGAACCATCTTCATTTACTTTGTTTTGAAAAACCTATTTAGTACCAATAATCGAGTGATTTACCGGCCTAGGAACAAGTTCCCAAACTTGGCTCCTCTCGAATTGGTTAAGTTCTTCTTACATGGCAGAAATCCAAAATTCATCATTAAAAGCTTCTATAATATTTTTCTGCTCAATTTATGAAATGAAGGCAGTACTAGCAATGGAGTCCTTATTGATGATCTAGTACTTACTCCATGTGAAACAACACCTATAACCAAATTTTCTGGATGTGACGGCTTGAAAGAAAAAAATTTGGTAAGCTCTCCAGAGAATTGGTTTAAGTGGTTGTGTTCATTGGAGTAGAAGTTGATGGCTCAACATCATCATCAAGAGTAGCTGCTGTACTTATCCTCATCGAAAGTCACATTTGTAGACTCTTCCACAATTAATGAGCATTTGTTGAATACTCTATATCCCTTGCTTTTGGCCGCATAGCCAAGGAAAATACCATCGTCAGCTTTGGCATCAAATTTGCCTAAGTTGTCTTTGGTGTTAAGGATAAAACATCGACACCCAAAAACTCGAAAATATGAAACGTTTGGAGTTCTTCCAAACCAAAGCTCATAGGGTTTTTCTTCGTAATAAGACGAATAAGCACCCTATAAATAGGGCACGCTGTACTGACAGCTTCAGCCCAAAAATATTTCGGAATAGAGAATTTATTTAACATGACTCTAGCCATATTGCCAAGAGTCTTATTCTTTCGCTCTACAACACCATTTTGTTGAGGAGTTCTTGGACAAGAAAACTCATGATTAAAACCATTTAAATCACAAAACTTTTCAAAATCACTATTTTCGAATTCGCCTCCATGATCACTTCGGATTCGAGTAATCATGTAGCCTTTTTAGTTTTGAACCTTTTTAGCAAATATTGAAAACAGAAATGGCATCACTTTTATTTGTAAGAAAGAAAACCCAAGTAAATCTAGAAAAGTCATCAACTATAACAAAAGCGTAGAGTTTTCCACCAAGACTGTCTACTCTACTAGGCCAAATAAATCTATATGAAGTAATTGCAATGGTCTAGTAGTACTTACAGAGTTTATGGAATAAAAAAAGGACTTGGTTGCCTTATTCAATTCACATTCGTCACATACCGTATCCTTTTTGAATGTGATGTCGGGCAAGCCTCTGACTAGCTTCTTGGTCGATAGCCTGGATATAGTATCCATGTTGGCATGACCAAGACGCTGGTGCCATAGTAACCTTTCATCCTTGTGAGCATAGGACATCTTCCTGCACTGTTAGTATCTCTAGATAGATAGAAAATATAAATATTATCCTCTCTTGTCCTTTCAAAAGCAATGTCTCATGTTGACCTATCATAAATAAAGTATTTATTTTGTCCAAAGTTAATATATACCCATGATCAGCAAGATGACTTATGCTGAGCAGGTTATGCTTTAACTCGGTCAATAGGCAGACATCCTTTATTACAGGAGAAGGAGGATGACCTATAGTACCATTACCAATGATATACCTTTAAGGTTGTTGCCGAATATATATACCCTTCCCTCTTCATCGATAGTGATGCGAAAAGTTTTGCGTCTCCCGTCATATCGCGAGCATCCACTATCGAGAATACTTACTCTTAGTTGAGGGGAAGGTCCATCTACATCAATAGTAGATGTGACCGTTGGTACCCAAGTTCTTGAGGGTCCTGAAAAGTTAGTTTTCGGCAACCATGCATATATGGTTCTATCTACTAATCTTCTAACTCTATATTGTGGTGAAATGTGTCCATGTAATCCACAATAAGTACAAATAGCATTCCTATTTATGTTAAGAGCATGTTGATGATGTCTATATGTAGAGTGGTGTAGAGTGTAGGCCTCAAAAATGAAGTACGCTGAGTTGATCAGAACAAGTCACGCAGAGTGATCCGAGAAGCAGCACAAAAGATACGCTAAGTTCTGCCTGTCATCTCCTTTAGAAATCATGCAGAGACAGCTCAGCCATACGTCAGAATCATAATGACTGACAAACAGCAGTCGAGAAACGTCTCCTCGTATGCCACGTATGCACAGAACTCGAGAGATCATCGCCGTCTTTTGCGTGATTTTCGAAATCTTCCTTAGCAAGACTCACTCTTCACCAAGTTGGTGTGGCTTTGGGTCTTATCTTATTTAATGCGGCTGACAATATAATCAATGTCAGAGATTTTGTGTCAGACGAAGCGTGCCAAATCAAGACAGCTGGCGGTTTGCGTGGATTCTGAACCTTCTCCTTCCTCAAGTTTGCGTGGATTTTTGAGTTATTCTTCTCAAAGCCTGCGTGAATTCTGAAGTATTCTTCTTCAAAGCTTGCGTGGATTTTGCCTTCAACGAGTCTGCGTCAACGAAACTGCGTGGATTTTTGCCTTCAGCAAGACAGCGTGGATTTATTTCAACTGGAGTACGTGGCAGCCATGCCACCGATCTCTCTCTCGCGTGCCCAGTAACTTGCACACGACCCATGCACTAATGCCATGTGTCCAACAGTTACGGGCCACGTCCAGTAACTACTCACTAACCCTGCGTGTATTTAGAGTCTGTGTGACTTTTCAAATGCACCAGTGGTGAGGTAGTTATCTTTTCAGTTATTGTTTTGACTCTATAAATAGAGTTCTTTTTATTCATTGTACAGATACATTGATATCTACTGTCAAAATTTTGAGAGCTTTTCTTCTTCGCATAGTCCAAGGGATAAAGCGATCGTCTTCTAGATCGGATTCCTACAGTTGTAATTTTCCCAGAAACACAACAAATAAAGAGAATTTCTTTATGGAAAACAAATTGGCACTCTGCTGGGGAAAACCATCTCCTCTTCTGAGATGGTAACAACTCAATGCGATACTTCGTCAATCGGCTCGACGAAGAAGGTGATGACGATCAAATTCGATCAACTCGCCTATGAAGAAATGCAGCGGGCTAAGGGTGCAAGCCCATTCCAGCCTCCATCATCACTGCCAAGTCGAAGGGACACTCTGTCTATGTCCCTAAGAATCAGTTGGCAGTCAATGGTGAAGTCTCTGCCACAGTGTCTACTCCTAACACTGGCAAGAACTCCACTGCAAGCACGCACACTCTTGTGCGCTCGAAGATGACAGTAACTAAAAGTCACGTTGACAGTACTGGCTCCTTAGCCGAATCTGTTCCAGCGTACAAATTCAATTCTAAAAGTCACGCTGACAGTACTGGCTCTTTAGCCGAATCTGTTCCAGTGTGCAAATTCAACTCTAAAAGTCACGTTGACAGTACTGGCTCCTTAGCCAAATCTGTTCCAGTGTGCAAATTCAACTCTAAAAGTCACGCTGATAGTACGGGCTCCCTAGCCAAATCTATTCCAGTGTGCAATCCCACATTCAAAAGTCACGCTGACAGTACTGGCTCCTTAGCCAAATCTGTTCCAGCGTGTAATTCTAAAATCAAAAGTCACGCTAACAGCTCTGGTTCTTTAACCAAGTCTGTTTCAGCGTGTATTTCATCAGAGAAGAATAACTCCTTAGTTATCTCTTCTTCTTCACCGAGTTCTACTAGAGCTGGGGGTGGTCTTCCACACAAAGTCCTTCGAAAAGGAATAACTCTTTAGTTGTTTCTTCTGCTCCTGTAGTTTTTACTCCAGGAACAGCTTTGACTGATACTTTTGTTAGTCAAAGGAAAGGAGATGGTCTTTTGACTACTCTTCTTCTGGACATTCTATGTCTCAACATCTGAATGAGTCTAAGAAGAAACATTCCTTAATGTCTTCTTCTTTGATTTCTTCAAATTGGGCACAGAATCTGTCCATTAAAGAGGGTCTGTTACCAACTCCTAATCAAGGGAGTGGTTTAACTCTTCCTTCTCTACAAATATCCAGATCAATGGAAGGAAAACTCATGTTTCCAAAATTAATATGTTACCTTCCACTGATTTAAGAACAAAACTCAGCACTTCTGGTGTTAAAAACCATACCAATTGGATATGAAGATAAAAGATCCAGATGCAGAGTATACAAGAAATTATGTGGCTCACATTAATCACTCTTTGTATAATCAAGAGCCATCAAGACCCAAGAACAGGAAGTATATTCCTCAATCTTACAAACAGATTTACGGGAATATCTTCAACAGAAGAGAAGGAGTAATTCTATATCAAAGGAACATGCTGAATGTGACTTCTATCTAAGAGTCATAATTCAGTGCAGATGTGAATCAACAGTTAAGACCACGGTGATCATGAATGTGACTTCCAGCCAAGAGTCACAATACAATGCAGATGTCAAAATAAACGACAGTCTGTCTTTAATAGGATTCAGTATGAACCTATGCCTGATGAAGATGAGCCTTTGTTTGCCTCTGTCAATATGACTTCTCGGGACACCGGGGGTAGAGTTGATAGTCCAGATGGAGTATATAAAAACACCAGAGCAAGAGTCCTGGCTTCTAGTCAAAGAAATTTGATCCCTGAAATTGATTCTGAATTTCTTGGAGAATCTAACTTCCCACCTCTTCCTACTGGGGTAATTCTCCTATAGTTGACTTTGATACACGAAGCAATGATTCAGAGCATACAACATCTACTAGTTCATCAATAATCCCTCATACAGTCACGACTTACATGGTTGATGGGAATACTAATGAACCTTCTTCTTCCTGACTCCTCAAGATCAAAGAATTGTCTTTGGAACAGCAAATGAAGTCTATGACTGACACAATGAAGTCAATGTATGAACTCATGACAGCTCAGTTGCAAAATCGACAGACTGTATCAGATGCCATACCAGTTGATACTGATATAAGTCCAGTACAAGTTTCTCCAGCAGTACAATCCAATACTCCTGGACCTGCTCAACCAAATCCTAGTCTCTCTGGAGCTGGGGGTAGTGCTTACAATGCTGTTCCTCCTCCTAACTATTCTCTACAAGCCACAACTCCACAATCTTCGGGAGTTGTCTCTGAAGAATTAAAAAATCTCAAAACTCGATTCGAGGCATTCAAACAGAAGGATGGTTTACAAAGGTTAGGCATCAAGCAGCCTTATCCGATAGAATGGAAGCAAGTATCATATCCTCCTAAATACAAGCCTACTATCTCATTCTATGGAACCACTTCTCCAAGTCAGTTTATCAATCACTTTGAAGTGATGACTGATCAACTACAACCAAGTGATGCCCTCCTTACTCGGGTATTTATTGGATGTCTCAAGGGAACGGCTTATGAATGGTATAGAAGTCTCCCAGATGGAAGTATTACCTCATTGCTGGTTTCAAACAATGTTTCTTGAAAGGTTCTATGAAGGGCTTAATGACATGACTATGTCTGCTCTTATTAGAATCAAGCAGAAAAATAATGAATCTACAGAGGAATACATTGAACGGTTTTGAAGAGAAGCTCTGAAGATGCCTCTTGGAACTCCTGATGCCGTCACCATTGACACGTGCAAATCAAACTTGTTGCCAATCATCAGTATGTGGACAGGGTCCACTCAATTTCAAGATTGGCCTTCCTTCATAGTCAGTGCTAAAGCTGCAGAAATCAGTGCTGAAACCTTCAAAGGTTTAGGAGTGTAGATGACTCCCAAAGAAACAGGACAAGGTGCTAACAATAAAAATAATGCTCGCAAAGAAAAGAAACTCTTGAAGTTAATCTTCAGAGCAAAGATGCATCAAATGTTCAAACTCCTGCCTCTACAACTCAATAATCAAGAATACCTCGCCCAGAGAAGAATATTCTTTTGATGACGACGATGTCCTTGGTATCTTTGAATGTCTGCTGAAAGGTAATAAAATATAATTACCAGAGATCAAGAAACCTGATGAAGCTGGTAAGACAGATCATCCTAAATACTGTCCATATCACAGAATGTTGGGTCATACAATTCGTACATGTTATGTATTGAAAGGAAAGATCCAAGAAATGATTAAATCTGGAGCTATCTCTCTTACTCCAAAAGAGAAGACCGTCACCTCCAACGTCGTCTCTATGCAATTTGGAAATTTCTCCTCAATTCCTTGAAAGTGGGATTGTTCCTATTCCCAAGGCAACTCTTGACATAGTGAATCTTCCTCCTCCACAGTCTGAAGGATTAGTGCCAATCACTTTAGAAACAGGGAAATCATGTGGATCCATCCTGATCTAGTGGCAGATTTTGAATCGCCTTCTCCTCAAAAGATTTCTTCTCAAAAATCTAAGAAGGCTGGAAAGATCAAGTCATGTCATATGACTTCTCTTGGGTCTACCTCTGACACAGAGCCAAAAGACAAAGAAGAAGCACTTGTTAGTGCTACTCGAACGGGGAAACCTTACCTAAAGGATTATTCTAAAAATCCTGAAGATCCTACTGATATCCCTTCAGATGCTAAAGATGCTCCTAATGTTCCTCCCGAAGAAGAACCATCTATTGAACCTGTTCCTCCCAAGCCTACGGCTCTGGAGAAAGGCAAACAACAGGCTCGGTTTGATAAGCCAATCAAGAAGTCTTCTCCTCTTGGACTTCAGAAGCCTTACAACTTCGACATTTTGGCTCAGCTTGCTAATACTCCCGCTAGAATGTCCTTTTTGAACTTCTACGTCTTTCCAAAGAGACTCGGGAGACGTTAAGTGAAGCACTTCTACAAGCTGACTCTTGTCTTGCACAATTGAAGAAGCCGGATGCAGAACCTGCCACTTGCTTACATTGCAACAGTGTACTGGAGATTATCCCAAATATCACCTTTACACAAGACGACAAGTTACTGGAGGATAATCGACATGACCGACCCTCTACTACACTGGTTATATTGATACGATGAAGATAGATCGTATTCTCATTGACCCAGGGTCTGCTATAAGCATAATGCCAAAGAGTTTGTTGGATGAACTAAAAATCCCTCTTCACAAGCTCTCCAAGACGGTTAACTATCTTGGGATTCAATCAAAGCCGAAGTGAGCCTTTGGAAAGATTCATCTGAAGCTTCAGATAGGTGATTTCAGATCTAAAGTCACTTTCTATGTGATCGAGATCGCGGGATCCTATAATCTTCTTCTGGGGAGGCCCTTTCTTCATGAAAATAATGTGGTGCCCTCTACTCTTCATCAATGTTTTAAATACATTGATAGCAATGGAAGAGTACAAAAAGAAGTTGCTGATATAAATTCCTTCCATGGGATTGAAGCTTATTTCAATGATTCCCGAATGTACAAAGAAGAGTATACAAGGATCATACAAGCTATGGAGAAAGAAGATGCACAAAGTGAGACTTTAATAATCCCTGTTAAATATCGAACTACTCAGCAACAATCTCCTAAACCCTCTGGAGAAGATTCTTTCATCATTCCAGTGAGTGGACGGATCTCTCCGTTACCTCAGTCATCTATTCAGAATACACTGATCATTCCTGTCAGTGGGCGTACTACAGTTTCTGTACCTTCACA
This sequence comes from Iris pallida, assembly GCA_029216955.1. Classification (NCBI taxonomy): domain Eukaryota; kingdom Viridiplantae; phylum Streptophyta; class Magnoliopsida; order Asparagales; family Iridaceae; genus Iris; species Iris pallida. The sequence continues at coordinate 3,083,314 of JANAVB010011797.1, forward strand.
AGACTCTGCTAATTCCAGTTGGAGGGCGGACTACTCTTCCTACTCAAACTTCAAGGGAGCTCACCTCTTCTGAGCCATTTGTTATCGATCTTAATCGAAACAAAGCTTCTTTCTTCTCCCCTTTAGTCATTGACTTGGCTAAAATCTCTAAGGCTCAGCCTTCTCCCAATGTAAATATTGCTGCTTTTACATTTAATAAAAGTCTCCACCTTTGCAGTACGTTGATGTGTGTAATTATGTTCATAGTTATTTACATCTGTTAGATGACTTGAACACATAACCATAGGAGTTGTACAGACTGTTCATACAGATGTATCTCTAGAACCTGTACAATCTTCATACTTTCTAGTTCCCAGCAGAAAGCCAGGAGACATTCCAAATTTCTTCTACAAAGGGCCTCAAAATCCTTCTGATCTTGAAGATGATGACAAAAATGATGATACTGGAAGATTACAACTACGTCATTATAGTCAGCAATCTAGAGACATCATCAAAAATATGGGCTATGATTTCAGGACTGGCCTTAATAATGGAAAAGGAAGAAAAATGCCTGTCCGGATTCCTCCTTTGAAATATGGAAGGACGAAATGCGGATTGGGTTATACTGCTCCTACTCCTTTCATCAACATTATCCATGAAGAGCTTGAGTCTGACGAAATAAGAGATCTGATTCTTCTAGTACCACTTCTTGGGATTTCGATACGAGTATCGGTGACTTCTATTGCAACCTTCTGTCTTCTAACATGGTTTCCATTGACCATTCTGAAGAAAGTGATGAAGACGAAGAAGAGTTTGAAATCTCACCTGAATCAGAATAGTGGGCCCAAAGATTAGATAATCAATGGGAGTTCCGTTTCGAACAAAAAGAACCTCGACTGAAGATAAACTTGTTCAAATAGATGTTGGTAAAGAGGGGTCTCCCAAACCAATATTCATCAGTGAAAGTCTTCCAGAAACTGATAGAAAGACATGATCAAACTCATTCGTGATTACATCGATGTCTTTGCTTGGAGTTATGAAGATATGCCAGGGCTTGATCCTCAAATTACAACTCACAAGCTCAATATCTTGCCGAATGCTAAACCGGTCAAACAACAACAGCGATGATTTCGTCCGGACATCATGGATGCAATTGAAGCTGAAGTCAATAAACTCATTACCTCTGGGTTATTAGAGAGGAACAACATCCCGATTGGGTGGCTAATATTGTTCCTGTTCTTAAAAAGACTGGCAAGATAGAGTATGCATAGACTTTCGTGATCTCAATGCGGCATGTCCTAAAGACGAATTCCTCTACCAATCACTGATGTCATGGTTGATAATACCTGTGGATTTGAACGAATGTCATTCATGGACGGGTATTCTGGGTATAATCAGATCAAAATGTTCCCAGAAGACGAGAAGCACACTTCTTTCAGAACGCCGATTGGTACATACTATTATACAGTTATGCCATTCGGTCTCAAGAATGCAGGAGCAACTTATCAACGAGCTATGAGCACTATATTCCGTGAACATTTGCGGAAAACAGTCGAATGCTATGTTGATGATATTGCAGTCAAAAGTCGACAAAAGGAGGATCATATCCAAGATTTGAAGACTATATTTGATCTAATGCGTAAGCATCAATTAAAGATGAACCCTACTAAGTCCTTCTTAGGCGTCTCTAGTGGTAAATTTCTCGGCTTCGTCATTACCTCTAAGGGTATACACGTGGATCCCGAGAAGATCAAAGCCATCCAAGAGATGCGTCCTCTACGCACCTTAAAAGAGCTACGAGGATTTCAAGGAAGAATCGCTTATATCAGGAGATTTATCTCTAATTATCAGGACGCTGCAGACCATTCAACAAACTTATGAAGAAAGGTGTCTCTTTTGTCTGGAATAATGAATGTCAGAAAGCATTCGATGATATAAAACAATATCTGATGAGCCCTCCAGTATTGGTACCTTCCGTCTCAGGAATACCGTTCCTCCTCTATACTCGAGCAATGAGTCATTCATTGGGTGCATTACTCGCTCAAAAAAATCAAATGGCCATGAACAGGCCATTTATTATCTCAGCCGTACTATGACCGGAGCTGAACCTCGATATTCACCGGTTGAAAAAGAATGTCTAGCCTTGATGTTTGCTGTCCAAAAGACATGTCATTATATCATTGGCCAGACTATTCATGTCATCTCCAGGATCAATCCTATACGGATCATGATGAAGAAACCCAGTGTTTTGAATTCTCGATTGGCTAACTGGGGAATCCTACTTGCTCAGTATGATATGCACTATATTCCTCAGAAATCAGTCAAGGGACAAGCTTTAGCTAATTTTTGGGCTCACTCAATTCCAGAAAATTCAAAACTCTATGATGAAATCCCAGATGAAGTCCTAGATTCAAATCAAATTGCTGAAGATCCTACTTGGCGTCTATTCTTTGATGGAGCATCAAGAATTGGTCCTAATGGTGATATTGTTGCTGGAGTTGGAATTGTTCTTATATCGCCAGAAGGTCTTGCCATCCAAAGAGCTTATTCTCTCGATCAGCCATGTTCAAACAATGTAGCTGAGTACAACGCATTGCTTATTGGTCTTCAACTCGCTAAACATCTGAATATTCAACATTTGGAGGCGTATGGAGACTCTAAACTTATTGTCAATCAGATCAGGGGTACTTATGAAGTTCGCCATCAAGATCTGGTTCCTTATCATAGAGTGGCCATATCTATGGCCTCATCATTTAAGGAATTCTTCATTGAACATGTTAGGCGAGCATGTAACACAGAAGCTGATGCTCTTGCTAATCTTGCAGCGGTACTGGCTATCCCAATCAGACGGCAACAAATGATTGTTGTTCATAGTCGAGAATTATTTCATCTTGAAAATAACCTGACTCTAGGACTTCCAGTTGACATTGAAGAATCAACATCTCATGACGTCAACACAACAAGAGGATTTGGATTTAGTCGTAAATCGATATCATCTTCATCCGATTCCAGCATGGAATTCATCTTCAGTAACTCGACTGAGAATCAGAATACGGATAAAGATTGGAGACTTCCTTTCTTAGATTGTATTGTATGATATTCTTCCGGATGATCCGAGTGAGGCAGCATCTATCAGACGACGATCACTCAGATTCTATTACAATCATACAACAAAGACCTTATATCGTCGAGCTTATGATGGTTTACTCCTTCGGTGCATTGCCGATGATGAAGCCCAACAAGTTATTCGTGAAGCACATGATGGAATTTGTGGAGCGCATCAACCTGGGCCAAAACTTCAAGACCGTATTCGACGGATGGGTTATTATTGGCCAACTATGGTATCAGATGCCATTGAATATGCAAGGAAATGCAAAGCTTGCCAAATCCATGCGAATTTTATACATCAACCTTCGGAATTTCTACATCCGACGACAGCATCATGGCCCTTCGAAGCTTGGGCATGGACATTGTCGGCCCGATCAATCCTCCGTCATCTAAAGGTCATCGGTTCATTCTCGCAATAACCGATTACTTCTCCACCCGAAGCTATTCCTTTATTTGAAGTTAAGACGTCTAATGTCATCAGCTTTATTAAGCACCACGTCATCTACAGATTTGGTGTTCCTCGACGCATTGTTCATGATAACGGACCACAGTTCGTCAGCCAGAAATTTACTCGATTCTGTGACGATCACCGGATCAATAATGTTGCTTCTACCGCATATAATCCAGCAGCTAACGGATTGGCAGAAGCTTTCAACAAGACTATCACAAACTCCTAAAGAAGTTTGTCTCCACTAACAAACGTAATTGGAGTGACAAGCTCGGGGAATACTTGTGGGCTTATCGCACTACAATCCGTAATGCTACTAAGTGTACACCTTTCTCTCTGGTGTACGGATCTGAGGCTGTTCTCCCATTAGAGATTCAAATTCCTTCTTTAAGGATAGCAATCGCTAATGAACTCACTGCTGAAAATAATGATCGTCTTCGACTTCAAGAATTGGAGGCTCTGGATGAAAATGGTTATCTGCTCAACAGAATATTGAATTCTATCAAGCTAGAATTTCAAGGGCTTTTAACAAGAAAGTCAGAATTCGAACATTTCAGAAAGGAGAACTTGTGCTTACTGTTAGACGCCCGATAACTATGACACACATGAGTAAGGGCAATTTGATGCAAAATGGGAAGGTCCATTCATTGTCAATAAGATCTTTTCTAATGGGGCTTATCAACTCACTACTCTAGATGGTAAAGCCACTATGATGCCCATCAACGGCAAATTCTTGAAGAAGTACTACGTCTAATATTTCTATCAAGATTGTCCTCCCATCACTCTCCAGCTGTTTCATTGTTCTTTCCGAAGAATCATTCTGATATCTATTATCCCCAGTGGAGATAGGTATTCTACTTTGTATCATTTTCTCAACAAATTTGATATCCAGAAAATCATGTCCACATTACCTCTGAATTTTCTATCTCAATATCATATTTATGAAAATGATATTTAGTCTTTCTGATTTTTGAGTCAAAAGATCAATGAATAAAGGCAAAAATATAAAGTGGGAAGGATATATCGTAAACAAAGTTTCCTTAAACGGAGTTTATTTAAGACAAATCCCTCAAGAAAAAAAAGAGTACATCATCATGGAAGATTACTGTGATCCCTTTCATATTTGGGACGAGGACCACATACATAATCAGCAAAAGAATTGAATACATCTTTTCGTGACCGCACCAAGAATTGACAGGCAGCCAGCCTCATTGCTTCTTCTTCTTCGGTTTCTCCTGGTTCGACCAGAAAGTCCAGGATATTTTTGGCGGCTTGGGAGTAGACGAGCTTTCGCCCATTTCCTTCTTCTGCGGAGGTGGATGTTCTTTAACACCTTCAGTAGCTTCAAGGGCGACTTCAGCCTTCTTTATGTTCTCTTCAAAAGACATTGTGGATAAAATGCGATCCTTCTATTCAAATATATGCTATTTATAGGCATATGGTTACAAGGATCGAAGGGACGTATTCTTTTCCGATATTCATCAATTCATTTCTCACATTCATCCGACATTTCACATGTTCATTAATACTTGACGGTTCGTCCGTTCATTTATTACATTCACTCGACAGTTCATCTGTTCATCGTTCTTAATGGTTCATCCGTTCATAATCTTCTATCAGTTCATAAAGTGGGGATTCGTTATTTATCATGTTTTCATAACCTCTGAATCAATTCCGAATTTGCATACTCATTTGTCATGTTTTGACCTCTGCATAGAAATCAATCTATTTTCTTTCGAGTTCCTATATATATGTCCATAATACCTCTGATAATATCATATACTCTAAAAACAGAAAAGATGATTTTATTATCTATCATGTCCACAATTCATCCACAAATACAAATCATTGAAGCATAGAAGAAGTGTCATTTCCATTCCCATTTCACCACAAAAAGTCTATTACATTTTCTTAGACTTTCCTACAAATCATAATGGAAATCTATTAAAATCTTGGATTTTCATTCTATGTACAACTGAGATCTATTTCTTCTTGGATCTTCTCTGGCAATCTCGTTGTTTGTGGCAATTCCTGGGTGTCCAGCAGGAATCAAACTCTGGTCTTATCTCTCAGACGAGAGGAGAACCACAGAGTAGGGCAACACGAAAACGTGTTGCTGCCAATACAACTGGTGGATGGGGGTAACCTCTCAAGGAAGACAGGAATGTATCCAAACCTTGGGATACAATTCCTGGTTCTGCCTTGAAAGGAACTCTACTACCCGATTTTCGGTAGTAGAGTTAACTCCACCATCCAACTCTCGTGTATAAAGGCTCTTCCTACCATCTAAGGAAGACCCTTCTATCTCACGAAGAGTTCTGAGTTGTCTGATTTACGCGTCAAAAGCGTATGAGCTCCCTGATGTAGATGTCAGAGGAATATTGTCCACAGCATCCACATCACCAATGCCAGTTCTGAAGAAGGTTTTCAGCCAAAATTCTACAAGAAACAGTAAAGAAAAATCAGTCAACAGAAACTGGCCAAGCAAAGACAGATGCATTCTGTTCATTTCAGGAAGATGAATTTGTCCTTAGCAAACAAAAAAAAAATTCGATGCGTGTATATTGAACTTACCGCTGAGTTTGCTGCTAAGGATTGACAGATCCATGTCTGGTAACGTGCACAGAGATTTGACATCAGACAACATGGCTTTCCTATTTTTTTCTCATAGAAAATTCATTCTCAGAAGAGAGGAAGAAGAATGGGAAGATGAGTTTGCGTGGAGTTCATCCATCTATTTAAAGGGTCAAGTGCAGGTCTATTTTTGGAAAAGATCCGCATAAATAGCGCCTGTAAATTGTGTAGAATGAGTGTCACGTGTACTTCGGGAGACCGTGCAACATTGGAAACAGTCAAAGAGTGCTAATTAATATTCTTCATTAAAAGACACGCAGATCGAACACAAAAGTTGTACTTCATTCTTTAAACAGGCACTGATGGCCTTACAAAAAGACAAAAAAAAAGAAGTGCAACAAAGCGTAGAAAGTTACGCCCTATTTTCCAGAGCGGCTAAGTTTGATGCCTAACTCCTCTACGCTCTTAACTCCCAGGCGATGCAATAGAGTCTCGAGCATTTCACGCTTCTCCATAAGGCTCCGCCCATCAGAAGAAGACGAGCCATCCAATCCAAAGTAGCTCAAGAGATTCTTGGCTAACTGCGTAGAGTCGTCCTTGAGCTCGATGACGACAGGTTCGGGTTCTTTGCCCCCAAAAGTGGGGTCACCATGGGAACAATAGCCCAACTTGCGTGCTTCCTCTTCGGCTGCTTCCTTTGGGGTCATATTTTCGAGAGATGAATGTCAAAGCTGAGAATCTCTTCCTGTTTATAACAGATCTCGTCGACAGTTCATATTCCACCATAAATTGGACGCAATCAATCTCGAGAAGAAGAAGAATCATTATGACATTTAATAAGTTCATTTGGATGTTTTCAAAGAACTTCGAAGTCTTTTCGACTTCCAAAAAAATTTTTGGAGCCATCTCAGCGTGACGTTAACTCATTTCATCATCTTTATTTTCAAAGTATTTCGAAAATATTTTATCATTTTTTCGAAAACTTTGAAGGGGGTTTTGTAGGCCTCAAAAATGAAGTCACGCTGAGTTGATCAGAACAAGTCACGCAGAGTGATCCGAGAAGCAGCACAAAAGATACGCTAAGTTCTGCCTGTCCATCTCCTTTAGAAATCACGCAGAGACAGCTCAGCCATACGTCAGAATCATAATGACTGACAACACAGCAGTCGAGAAACGTCTCCTCGTATGCCATGTATGCACAGAACTCGAGAGATCATCGCCGTCTTTTGCGTGATTTTCGAAATCTTCCTTAGCAAGACTCACTCTTCACCAAGTTGGCGTGGCTTTGGGTGTATCTTCATTTAATGCGGCTGACAATAATCAATGTCAGAGATTTTGTGTCAGACGAAGCGTGCCAAATCAAGACAGCTGGCAGTTTGCGTGGATTCTGAACCTTCTCCTTCCTCAAGTTTGCGTAGATTTTTGAGTTATTCTTCTCAAAGCCTGCGTGAATTCTGAAGTATCTTCTTCAAAGCTTGCGTGGATTTCGCCTTCAACGAGTCTGCGTCAACGAAACTGCGTGGATTTTTGCCTTCAGCAAGACAGCGTGGATTTCATTTCAACTGGAGTACGTGGCAGCCATGCCACCGATCTCTCTCTCGCGTGCCCAGTAACTTGCACACGACCCATGCACTAATGCCATGTGTCCAACAGTTACGGGCTACGTCCAGTAACTACTCACTAACCCTGCGTGTATTTAGAGTCTGCGTGACTTTTCAAATACACCAGTAGTGAGGTAGTTATCTTTTCAGTTACTGTTTTGACTCTATAAATAGAGTTCTTTATTTTATTCATTGTACAGATACATTGATATCTACTGTCAAAATTTTGAGAGCTTTTCTTCTTCGCATAGTCCAAGGGATAAAGCGATCGTCTTCTAGATCGGATTCCTACAGTTGTAATTTTCCCAGAAACACAACAAATAAAGAGAATTTCTTTATGGAAAACATAGAGTAGCATGGTGATGATGTCTATATGTAGAGTGATTGGAGTAGCATAGTGATGATGTCTATATATAGAGTGATGGTAAGAGTGGTGTGGAGCATGATGATATTTATATCCATAAGCAGTATGATGGTGATTTTGTTTTTGTGCAACATAGTGATGATTGTATCTATGTGTAGCATGGTGATTCTGTGTCATATGAGAATTATTTCTACGTGCATGTGGTTTGTGTGCTTTATGAAAGTGGGTGTACATATAAGCATAATTACGTGCTGCGGTGGATGACGTAGTTGACTAGTATGAGTAGTGTCATACTTTGTGTGTGTATCATGTGATTGGGTTTGAGGTTGAGCAACCTGTTTTCCCAATCTAGTCTCTAATTTCTTAGAGACAGCCTGCAGTTCATTAATTTAGTATTCAAACCATAAATCTTAGTGATAGAGATCTTGTGTCTATTCTTTTCTTCAGCGATCTCAGTATTGAGTGCTGTGATCTCTTGTGTCTGCTTTTCTATACGTGCTTCAGCATCATGTAGGCTTAATTTAAGCTTAGACACCTCATTTGTGACTTTCGTGGGTGACGTGTCTCTACTATTATCAAGCAATGAAGAGAGTCTTTGAATCTCGACTTCATAACTTTTGATCTTTTCCTTGGCGTGTTTATATTTACCAATGACTTTCTTGTGGTCATTGAGTAAATATTGAATGCATCGCCAAGTTCATCAAACATGAAATCATCGAGAGTTTCGCTAGTTACCTTGTGATGTAGCCATTAGGCAAACATTGGCGGTGTCTTGAGGAGAGTCCTTTTCTTCCACGGAATCACTAGCTTCGCTTTCATGCCAAATGCTTGTGTTGGCATATTTCTTTGAGGAAGCTTTCTTGTATGGTTTCTCATATCGGTTGCTCTTCTTTGTGAATGGACAGTCTTTTTGGACGTGTCCAGTCTTCTTGCAATCGTAGCATGTTGGCTCTTCTTCGTCATCTTCTTGTGGTTCCTTCTTTCTTCGATTGAAGCAAAGGAATTCTTAAAGTTGCGGACAAGGAGAGCTTGATCTTCATCTTTCGAGTTGTCATCATCCGTCTCTTCAGGATCAGCCCTTCGTCGGTGAGCTTTAAGGTCAATCTCTTTCCTTAGGAGCAGGCTCTTCGAAGTCTTTGAGGTCAAGCTCATGAGTCATCAGCTTTCCCATCAAAGTCTCCATGGACATAGTCGTGAGATATTTCCTTCTATGATGGTTGTCACCTTAGGGTTCCAAATCTTTGGTAGCCCCCTAAGTATCTTGCGGATCTTTCCATGATTTGTATATTATTTGCCGAGAGAAGACAAGGGGTTGATGATGTCGAAGAATCTTGTAATCATTTGTGTGATCGTCTCATTTGGCTTCATCTTGAAAGCCTCATATTGTTGAGTGAGACGACTTATTTTTGACTCCTTCACTTGAGTGGTTCCTTCATGCGTCACTTCTAGAAGTCTCCATACTTCGTGAGAGGTGGTGCATGTTGAGACCCTATTGAACTCATTCCTGTCTATAGCACAGAATAAAGCATTAATAGCTCTTGCATCTAGACTCGCCTGTTTCTTCTCTTCGTCAGAATATTTGTCATGGATTTTATCAACGAGTCAACATTTGCAACTATATGGCGGACTTTTTGTAACCATCGGTGACAATGGTCCACAGGTCGAAGTCTAGCGACTTGAGATAAAAACTCATCCTTGTTTTCCAATAGGTGTAGTTAGTTCCATCAAATAGGGGAGGCCTATGAGTGGACTGCCCTTCACCGTGATTAGAAATCATGGATTGTGTGGTTGTCATGGATCAGCTCTAGGATGTTAGTCCTTGTTGAGAGAACAGAGCTCTGATACTAATTGAAGAACAAATAGGCAACTCTAGAGGGGGGTGAATAGAGTTTATGACAATAATATCCTAAAAATTTAAACTCTTTCACCAACATAAATAATCAGAGTAAATGCGGAAATAGTAAAGCAAGAAAGCATACGCAAACACAGCCGATTTTAACCTGGTTTCCCTCGTGGAGGACTAGTCCAGGCCTGAGAACTATAGCTCAGGATTAAATCCACTATTTATGAAATAGTAGTTACACCCCGTGCCTTTTCTTCAGAAGAGCACGTCAACTTCTTACAGAGATCGCAGTGGCGATGCTTGGAATTTTCCAAGCGACTTCTTGAACTCTTGCACAAACTCCTAACTGAAAAGTACTGAGCACTTTGAGTCTTAGGGAGCTTGTGGCTAGTAGATAAGAAGGGTATGGCTTGTATAAGGCTTTAGAGAGAAGAGAAGAGAAGATTGGATGAATGAAAATGAAAGAATTCATGGCCTATTTATAGGATACCATACAGGCAGAATTCGGCCAGAATTCTGGTTGAATATTCAAAAATTTGGCCGTTGGACAACTTGCATCCAGCCAACCCTAAAAATTAGGGTCCTGGAATTTAGGAGGCAGAGTTCGGCCGAACTCTGTCTCCAGAGCACAGAATAGGTCCAATGGGCCAATGGGCTATTTGGATGTTTGGTGGGGCTTTTGGTTTGAGGTATAGGTATAGTCTAAGTCTCAAAATACTCAGCACAGCTCAGTTTACATAAGTCTAGACTCAAATAAAGTATAATATATACTCAAACTATGAAGCATTGCAGGTGCGAGCTGTCGTCTGGCTTGTACCGATTCAGTCTTCATGTCTCGTATTAAAATATTAAAAGTATCATGTTTCATTGTATCAATATGGTTGACTGTGATTTTGTGTCACAGGAGAGCGTGCACTATTAGGACCGGAGATGGTAGTAATACTGCAGAGAAATTCAGAAGATTAGAGAGCAGCTTCGCATGGCTCGGACAGGCAGAAGCACTGGCAACATCACATAGGCCTTAGAGTTTGAGGTATAAGCTCTTATGATTACTACGTGTAGTTATGAGATTCGTGATACTTTGTGCATCTAGGTTGGCGATTTGGTATTTCTGAAAATATCTCCGACACTGCACTATCTTTTGATAAAGGTGGTAAACTCAGCCTACGTTTCATTGGGCCGTTCGGCATTCTCAGAAGATCGGCATTAGCGTCCGATTGGCTTTGCCGCCTACACTGGAGGGAGTGCACAACGTGTTTCCACGTATCTCAGCTGAGACGATACGTGGCGGACCCCAGCCATGTGTTGGACCATTCAGATCGGGATGGGACCAAGTCTCAGTTACCAGAGCAGCCCGTAGAGATTTTGGACCGCAGAGAAAAAGTTCTGAGGAATCGAACGATCTCCTTAGTTCGTGTCGCATGGAACACCATTCCCGGGAGATCCACATGGGAGAGAAACGATATGCGCAAGCGTTACCCCTACCTTTTGAGCCCTGAGGTACGATTCTACCTTGTACTTTAGTTAAATTTCGAGGACAAAATTAATCTGTGGAGGATAGACTTGTGAGCCCCATCTATTTTATTTATTATTTATTTATTTTATTTATTTACAAATTGTCTAGACTCATGTTTCACTTATAAACATATATACATATTAAATATATATATATATATATATATGTATTTAATAAAAAGTGGTTCCTTGCAAAAGCTTATAATTCAGGGACCCAAATACAAAGTTTGAATTCAAACTTTGCAACAACTCAAAGGAGTCTGTACTCCTAGTCCAAACCGAATACTGACTATTCTTAAACATCAATAGATAAGCTCAAGATCAGATTCAAATAATTTGAATCTCCCTAATTCTCCCCTTCGATCACATCCCTACCACCTATATATATGCATAAATGATTCGACTGCATTTTCCCCCTGTAAACCCTAACGAATCCCTCATTGTTCCTATCACAAAGGATCGAGCAGAGTATTGGAGTTGGGAATTGGTGCTGAATACAGGTAACTCTTTCCACCTTCTCGAATATATGATGTTGATCTTATATTACACCTTGGGTAGATGGCTAGGTACTCGATGTATGTTCTACTAGAATAAGTACAACGAATAGTTTAAGCCTATAGTCATATCTGATGGACTGTGACCCAACCTCAATAACCATGAGGGATACACCATTGTAGATTAACAGAAGGGAAGTCCTTGTACCCACCATGTGCACTAATAAAAAAGAGCCATGGGATGGTTTATGGGTTCCCTGAGACAGTGTTGGGGAATAACTGTTATCTGAAGGGAGGAGGCTGATGATACTATGGAATTAGTACATAGCCTCTTTGTAAATAATAAATCTTGCACCCATGAGTTTTCCATGGTACTCGAACACCCTAGCCAGGCTGTGAGAAAGGATAGAGTCATGTAGATTAGGGTGGCAACAGGCTTACACCTGTAGGGTCTGGGGATACAGTACAGGGTACATATATTATAGGCTTGTCCATAGGACCCAAGAAAACAGGGCTCGAGTTCACCCCAAAACTAGATAGGCATAGATGAACCCCTGAGAACAACTTGTGGCAGTCCCTAGTACCTAAAGGATTTTGATATGATCCTATTGAACATCACTTAAGAATGGGGAGGGATCAATACCTAAGAAGCCTGAGAGCCATAGCCAGTTAGGTTGTACCCTACACACCCTGGCAAGGCAGCCTACACCATCACTTTGGAGCTAACACACACTAGCTACTAAGAACCAGGGTGGCAGAAAGTTTGTGTAACCTTTAGATGGTTGTCCTGAGGACAGGGCGTATCCTAACAAGGAACCTATAGGAAGTACTAGCCAGGAATTAATTTACCAGGACACTACTGAGGGATGTTTGGTATTAGGGTCAGTTGACCCCTAGTGCACTTTATTATGATAGTACTCGACTGACCCTAGCATAGGCAAGGTCTTAATAGACTAAGCATCAACTACATGTATCAGTTCTGATACATGTGGGGAGGAGATCAATACCCTGTACACAGACTCAAGGTATATAGATTTACCTACAAGCACAGTGAGTAAACAAGGATATAGGGTCATAAACATAGATTGGGAGATTTCCTAATGTCAGGTTCAAAGGGCACTCGAGTATCAATTAACATAGGTTACAGGCTCATGTATCACAATCATTAAATAAAGAACAGCAGGAGGATTTTGTTACTGGTTTATTAAGATCTGAATTGTGGTTGCACCATTACTCGAACAGATCATAGTTTAGATGCATTATCCATGCTCTTTTATGCAGCAAGGTATGGTATTAGGAATGAATCACAAATATATTAAAACCAGAGTGAAGCATAATTTATTATGTCATGGTTGCCAGCCTATTCTGCTGGATTAGCCTACACAAATCTGCCACTTTCAATTTACAACCTGTTTAATGCCTTCATAGATGATTTTGGAGTAAACATAGCTCATACATTTTCCTGTTTATATGATCCTGACATAAATGTCATTTCTTTTACTGGGTTTGTACCCGAGGGGTGTATGTGATTTGGACTAAAGTATATCATAACTACATATTCATTTAGACCCTTTTCTGCTAGTAGAGGACACGATATCAGTACATTCATAGGGACAAGTAAACTGTAAGGGTGCAAGGATGTCATATGCTGATAATACGTATATGCATGGCTGTCAAATCTGTACAAGAAATAAAGGGGCTTTGATCCTACCGTACCCGAACTGTTGTAGCAGGGACAAGAGGTAAAGAGTAATGTGAGGGATTAACCTTGACATGTGAATAGGGGTTAGTATGGATGGGGGCTAAAGTAGGAGTCTGAGTAGAGTTGTGGGTAAAGTGGTAAATAGGCAACCCAAGTTATGCAATACCTGGGAATATATCAAGGTGAGTACCAAGAGAGGCAGAGTCGAGTATAAGATACCAGTGTCATTAGTGAAAATACTAGCAGTGGTATGTAGTTGACAAGAAAATAGTAAATTAAAGACAACCAATCTTAGTTAAGCAAATAATTTAGTTAGAATAGGCTTGACGACCCAAAGACAAAGTAGATAGAATAATCCTATTTTGGTTCACTCTTTGACATTGCAAATTCTAAAATAGGTCACTTGGACTCAAGTTTGGCACCGGACCAGTACCAGCAGCTCAGGACACCAGACGAGTACAGTTTATTGTCTGTTTTCAATATTGATTTCACTATATCTCATTGATTGGCCGTTGGTTATGTGATTTTTATTCTATTATAAATTGTTGAGTCGGGAATGAGGAGTACCAAAGATGTGTGATCCGACCATAGACATTGTTTATTTTCTGCAAGTAGATATTTTTATTTTCTGCAAGTAGACCTCGTAGACATTGTTTAATTTCTGCAAGTAGACCTCGTAGACATTGTTTACTTTTCATGCAAGTAGACCTCGTAGACCTCGTAGTGTAGTGTCCCAGACTGATCACATATCAAAGGTACTTCTAACAGTTGGAAAGGTATTTTACTTATTTATTGTTATTGATTTTTCAGTCTTTTCTCACATTTTCTATTTATTTTGAAAACATATAATTGGTGTCTAACCTCTGTTTTATAGTCATTTTTATATATTGGAACTGCATTCAGTGAATTAGTGCCCTTACCAGTATGGCCCATACATGGGGGATATAGTAGAGACGAATTTTGCTTATCAGGAGGAGTACGCAGCGTCTGATCCTGCTGCATTTGCTTAGTTATATATAGTTAGTGCTGAGACATTGTAGTTGACTTTATTTGATTTATGGAGACATTGTAGTTGAGATTTCTTTGATTTTAGTCATGATACAGTTCCATTATGAGATGGTTTATTTTTTTCACCTTCTAGATGTTGAGTTGTGGATTGTCCCATGTGAGAATTATTTTACTGCGTGGATGTTCATCATATTTTTATAAACTGTACGAACTCGTAATAATACTTAAGTTAGTCGTACTATTGCGAGCTTGTGACTAGGAAATGCTCATTCACAAATTAGGGCTAATTTGATTTTAGGAGATTGGCTAGGACTAGGAAAACCCTATTTAAATTGAATATTGGATAGTTAAGGTTGATAAATAGGTCATGTGATTTTAGCCAAGGATTTATTGAATTCTAACTCTATTAGATATTTCAGGAATTCTCCTATAAAGATATCTTATTTTATTTTGACATGATGGTAGGATCCAAGGTAGGTAGATTATTCGCTGGGTAAATTAGGACTTCCTATGATTCAACTTCAATCTAGATCATTTGTGTAAATTTTGTTGTCTGCTCTCTCTAAATATCCTCGTCATATCATAATATCTGTAGCACCTTATCATTGACCATAAAATTATTTTCCTAAGAGTCTATACCTTATTTTCGGCATTTGCCTTTTGAGCCTAACATGATTCAATTATCCCTATAAATTGAGTCTGCTTTCTGAAATTAAAGATATATGACTTACACTTCTCTTGCCTCTGATCATTTTCTTCCTAATCGATCGTATAATTTTCAAAATTGATGTTTTCGTTCAAGGAATATACTTGCATTTTCTATCATGATCAACTTGTTGAACTTCTAGAAACTCCTTAAAATTCTTAGGAATATAGTTGGAATAATATTGATAACTTATAATGGCAAGACAGCAGCGCACTGTCGCCAATTATTTGAGTTATGAAAACTGCAGGGATCACTGTAGCCAGCTACGCACTGGTGAGACACGACCCCCTAAGGTGGAGATTATTTCAAGAAAACATAGTTATCGAATGTTGTTGAAACTATGTCTTAGTTGTCTACTTCTTATCTTAGATATTCGGGCACGAGTACATGGGCCACGCCCAACCTACGCTGCAGTATCGGTGGTAGAACGCTGTCAAGTACCCAATAAATATCTACAATATCTAGATGATCTATGATAATTAATGTGCTCAACACACCAAGCAACTAAGGAAGAAATAAAATAGAAAGATATCATTAACACTGAAACAGACAGAGTCTACAAATGAATATACAAGACCAGAATGTATCGGAGGCAAAATAATAACAAAACTAAATCAAACTACCAGGCCAAAACTCCCGGGAAACAACTCACGGTGAAAGAATATCGAGACCAGTCTCAGCTAGCATCATCATGTAGTCCAATATGGGGCATAACAATTTATAAAATTTGTCAACGTATCCAGTCAAGATTGGAGTGAAGTACATAAACTAACAGCAGTTCCAATGAATTGACAAATACTATAAGAAATAGTTATAATGAAATACAAGACAAAATATCAAGACTAGAAGTAAAAAAGTACAAGGTAGACTGAATATCATGTCATGGTGTGAGATATAAGGTAAAACTGGAATGTAAAGCAGTACAGGTAAATCTGACGTACAATGTAAATATAAACAGTGCTTGAGATATTAGAGCGTTATGTGATCGGCTTAGGTCCAGATCAGGCTGTTCTATTTGATCGGCTATACACAAAAACAAGCACAGGTAAACCTGGAGATCGGGCCAACCAAAATATAAAGTTATTATTCCAGTAGTATCAGGTCAGGCTACACCCTACATGTGGCGAGGGTGGAGCTATGCACAAGTAGTTACAGGAGGGGTATTGATCACATAACCTCTAATAACTCCCTTTTCGAGTAGTATAATGGATCCAACCATAGCACGTTACGACACGGGATTCTCTAAGAGGTAGCAAATCCGCTTAGGAATCGGTATCTATACAAGTACAAGGACAATAGTCAAGAACGAGACATGTACCAGTATACCAATAACCAGGAGTAACATCTCATGACGGGATCTAACTATACTAGTCCGTGTATCCTCGTATCAAAAATCAAATACTACAACTGAACAGATATAGTAAATATCAAAGCAATGAAAACTATCAGAGAATATACTCGCCTCGATTGGGTTGAAGTAGACGTGCACGACACGAACGTGTCGACATGGGATAGGTACGAAACTATGCTCCACAAGATGGTCCCAACGACGGCACAGATAGTTCCATCCAGTCCAGAATAGTCCAAATAGCCTAGTTTGGTATATAAAAGCCCAAAATCAGAGTTCGGTACGATATTAGAATCAAGAAAGAGGAAACGACTATAATCATATTTAGTTTTCGAAAGAAAACCATAACTAATTACATATAATATTTAAAATCATTATAATATTCTGCAAACTCTATCTTATGAATCGAAATGTCTTAGATATTATTGAAAATCATTTATAATAATAAAAGCTATAAAATATTATCATCCATTTTGAAAAACTATTTATAGTATTATAAACTATATTGTATTAGGCAAAATATCTCTAGCTAGCATTAGAATATAGAAAATATTTTTAGGCCCAAACTTGATAAAATATTTTAGAAATATAAATATTTATTTTATAAAATTTCCAAATAATAATATTTTAAATAACAAATTCACAATAACAATAATAATAATAATAATAATAATAATATATATAATATATAATAATATATATATTATTATTATTATTATTATTATTATTATTATTATTATTATATAGTAATAATACCATGCATGTATTTATTCTTCATATTATATCATATACTTATACAATTTATACATATATACACTTGTATACTTATATTATATATATATATATATAATATATATATATATTATATTTTATAAGAAAATTAATTATATATATTATATATATATATTATAATATATATATATATATATATATATATATATAATATATATATATATATAAGCAAAGACATAAATATTTTTTTGACATAAACATATATATATGTACTATTATAGTACAATATATACCCAATAACCTATTTGTGATATACACCATATACAACTTGCAAAAGCCCAAGCTTCAAATCTATTGTTTATTTTCTTTTTTTTCTTTTTTATAAAACTTGTTGGGCCCGGCCCAACACTAACAGCTTATGCTGTTACTAGGCCAAGGGAGAGGGGTCATCACCGATCCTCCTCTTTTCACATTCAAAGAAACCTAAACCCCATTTGGCTAACTCCCAAATCACAGAGAGAGGGAAGACCTCGAACGGAAGAGAGAGGAAGGTGGAGAGGGGTACTCACCGCGGGGAATGGGTGGCTGAGTGGTCGGTGCGGAGGGACGTGAAGACGGAGGGGCCACACGCGGGGTTGGCTCCAAGGCTGCGGTGTCGGCTCCAGTGTGATCTGACTGGACAGTGAGGATCTGGCCGTGTGCGCCACACGGGGCGGTGTACGACGGAAGAAGGGTTGGTCGGCCGATGAAGGTTGGTCGGCCGAATGAAGGGTTGGTCGGCCGATGAAGGGTTGGTCGGCCGAATATGAATGCCAGGGGGTGGTTGTCAGTGTGGATGGCCGGGTAGCCGCGTGGCGGTTGGTGTTGTGTGGAGTGGTGGTTATGGTGGTGGTGGCAGTGGTGGTTAACTGGTGTGTGGTGGTAGATGTCCAGTTTGATCGGGATGTATTGGTGGTGCGGTGGTGGCTCGGCCAATGGTGGTCGGCTATGGGGGTGTCACGATGTCCATGTCCGGACATGGCCGGACATGGCCAGGCCAGGGGCTGTGGTCTGGTGGAGGTTGGTCGGGAGCATGGGAAAAGTTTGGCAGAAAGGAAAAGTGAGGATGGCGGCTGCAGGAGGATTCTAGATATTTAGGAAACTTTATCATGTAAACATTGGGAAATGCATATTTATAGGGAAATAAGTGAAACCCTAAGGACAAATGTAAACGTAATAGAATTAGGAATACTATTAAAAAACTAACACTAACTTAGCTACTAACTGCTAACCTCTAACAATTTAGCCATTGTTAATTATTAGTTAATTACTACTAGATATTTTAGCTATTATAGACAAGATATTATTTTTAGTTAATTTAATCATTGGCTAAAAATAGACGTAACGAACTAATAAATTATTCTTAGCTAATTGCAATTTAGTTAAAGTCGGTCGAAGCCGTAGCCACAATCCAAGCCTAGGCTTGGTAGGCTAACATTAGGACCGACATTGCTCCTAACCTGATGTGAGGGTAGAAGACTAACCATCTGATTCATCAAAATCATTAAACTAAATAATTATTAATAAAATATTTTTTTTACAAACTTAATCTTATTTTAGTCTTTTATAAGAAAATAGATATTTAAATTTATATCGTTTCTCGAAGTGAACCAAAATTTCAATTAGCGTGACATCTCACAAAAGTTTTTACAAAACCAATGACAAACAAGGACCGATAGCAATTATGGTCGACAAAAATATTGTATTCTGGATTCAAAGATCCAGAAAATTCAGAGAACAAAATACAAAAATTTTGAAAAAATTCAAGAAATCAATTAACGGATGTTACAAATCACTCTCCTTAATGAAATTTCGTCCTCGAAATTAAGATTGACGGAGGGTTCAAAACATGATAGAGAGTTAGTCAGTGCCTTAGGCACGACTAAAGAACAACGACTTTGGCACGATTGAGATAATCAGTTCAAAATCATTTAGGCACGACTAGTAATTTTGGCACGATAAATCGTATGTGACACGATTTAGAAATAATTTCAAGTTATTTAGTGATGATCTTAATCACGGCTAAGAGAAGAAAATGGGGAATGAAATTTGAGTATAGAACGATCGGTAGTTAGATTTGATAAAAATCAGACTCTAGGTCGTATAAGCACGATCAAGATCCAAGCTTAGTTATGAATGACGATAAAATCATGATTTCGAATCAGGACTTATAAGCACGATTTAGGAAGAAACCCAAGTCGTTTATGCACGGTAGAAATTTATTCAGACATGATCAATTTTTCAATTCTAACACGACTAATTTCGTAGTCACACCAGTTAGTCGTGATCGAAAGTCAAAATTCTTTGGCATAATTTAGAAATAGATTTTTTTTAGTAGTTATTTAAGCGTAAAGTCGTGACTAAGAAAATCGAAATCATTCAGTTACGATCAAGTTAGAATTTCGATCTAGAATGACCAATATGATCTAGACTCGATAAGATAGAATTCGGGTTATATAGGCACGTTCAATGTGAAGGCGACGTGATTGGACGTCGTTAAGAAAAATAAAATGTTTAGCACGATCAGTAACTAAGGATGAAACCACTTGATTACGAGTAGAATCAAGGCTTAACAATTTGAAATGACTAGAATCATTAGGTATGATTCGGAGTAGAGTGACGAAAATTAAAACCTAGCCACGAAATAGGAATAAAACCTGAGCACGGGTAACTCGAGAATCGAAACTTAGGCATGATGGAAATTTATTCCGATATGATCAACTCAAATTCTGACATGACAAGTTCATTGTCAAACCGGATAGTCGTGATTAATGGCCAAAATTGCAGGCATGATTTAGAGGCAAATGTAATATGTATAGTTATGATCGTTAAAATCACGATTATGGGATTCAAAGTGTCTAGTCATGCCAGGTCATCTAGGCATGACTAATCACGAGAATTCATGTATAATTAGGAATCAAATCATGGTTGAAAAAGAGTTTAGGCATGAGTGTTAAAATCCAAACATGATCGTAATCGAATTTTTGACACGATCATAGATAAGGTCAGTTTAACCTTGGCCAAACAGTATTTAGATATAATAAAGAACATGATTGCAGTCTAGGTACGACCAAACATGAAATTTTTGGTATGGTCAAGGATAGTATGAAGCTTAATCGTGATTGGAACAGAATTTAGTCATCTTCAAGAGTAAATCGGAGTTTTACGCGCGAGTGATATTGGTACGATAAAGGAGATGACCAAAGTCGATTGGTCACGATCAAAGGAATTATAATTCAGCGATATTGAAAACTTAAGGGATGATTCAAGGATATGGAATAATTCGAATTCCTTTTTTTACTATGATAGGGAAAACGAAAGGCAAGATTTCATAGGAAAGTCAAGATAATCATCTCATTCTGCTACTACCAAGTTTATCTATCCATCATTTGCCAATCATACCTTTATCTCAAAAGTTGAAATATGATAGATGACTATAACACTTCCTCGGCCTTCCCAAAGCAAAGAGATACGAGAATTCAATAGATTTCAAAGTGTAGCCGACAAAAAAAGATACGAGATAATCAATCGATGTAATTAGGACAGGGTTAATTAAGACAAAGGAATAAAGATAATAAAGGAAATAATGGTAAAATCTGCTCTTGCTCATCCGGTCATAAACTAGTGGATCAATTTAAGATATGATCTAATAACCATATATGTCTATCAGAAATCATGTTGTCAGAATTTTTGCCACGCTAGTAAACATAGCTACAATAAACGATAGAGTCCATAAATAAGGTATATAACCTATAATCATGTTATCTAGAATTCTCACCACGCCAACCGGTATAGCTGCAAGAAAATCTAAATTCCATAATTAAGGTAGTATATCCAAAATCAGGCTCTATGTCCTTGTCATGCTAGCTAGTATGACTGCGATAAATTTTAAAGTCCATAAATAAGGCAGATATTTACCCTTCTCACTGTCCTCATCAAATATGTTATCAGAATATATCTTAATTCAATCCATAAAAAAATTTAAATATAAAATCAAATTCAACAACGAACATCAAGATTCAAAATTCAACAACGAATCAAGGATATGTAAATAAAAACAGGCAAAAACAGATTCAGAGGTAGGGTTTAGAGAGAGGTTCTCAGGGGTTATCCCAAAAATACTATCTAGGTCAAAATTCAAAATTCCTTGAATATATTCTAAAACAAATCTCAACCTTTATATATAAGATTGACTAATCATTCTCTCTTCAACCTAATGGTATATAAGTTTCAACTTCTACTTTCTAGTTCCCTATGGGGTTCATAAAACTCATCCTAATACAAGAATATGGTTCAATTATAGATAGATGTTCGAAATCATAACGAGCAAAATCAAGTAGGAATAGACTCAAAGAGTTTTTAAAGTAAGATTCTCAGGGGTTATCCCTGGAATTTATCAAGAGTTCCTAATATGTGATTGAGTACCAAATCTCCTAAAATATTCTATGACTCAATTCTTAGTCCTAGTACAGGCTCGTAGTAGTACGGCTAAGCTTAAGTACTACCACGACTTTGCAATA